>PVIY010010410.1:51979-68648 GCA_004026745.1 Myrmecophaga tridactyla
CCTGTGAAGACAGAAGACACTGGGCCACTGGTGACTCTCCTTCCTGTTCCTGTGAATGAACTAATGATGTGAGTGGCTGGGCTAGGGGGCAGGCCTGCTAGGACTCCTTGCTTGAGAGACATGGGGGAGGGAGGGTGGGTTGAGATGAAGCTTGGTATTTGGGAGACAGAGATTGGCTAGTGGGGGAGACATCTGGGCCAGGACCAACTTGTCAGCAGAGGGAAATGACAAGCTGAATTCAGCATTGACTTTGGTCACTTAAGGCACAGGAGTAGGGGAGATTCCAGGACCAGAAAGAGGAAGTAGGAAGTCTCCTGAGCTCTAAATCTGTGGCCTTAGAACTTGTGGCTGAAGTCAGATGTAGGACCAGACAGGAGACACCAACCGACCATCTCCTAGAGCCCTTTCCCGTCTAAATGGGCCACGTTGATTATCGTACAATCCCCGATTGGGTTTATCCCAAGCGATTTATTCAGAGCCGAGGATAATGATTTGAAGGCCTGACGTCGGCCTGGCGTCCCAGTGGTGAGAGAACAGGCTTTTTCATGGACTGGCCTCAAATGTACCGACTGTAAGATAGGAAGATGATACTCCCCTGACTCCCTCTTTGAAAATGATGAGGCATGAATTTTTACATTTATAAAGTGATTTAAGAGCCTTGGGTCTCTGGATGAAAGATGTTAAGTAAGTTAGGGAGCATTATACTGTGTTTATTTCAGTTGTGTCACATTTGCATATTGCTTCTAAAGGGATCGGTATCATTTTACAGGAAAGGGCCGAATTACAGCTTTTGCGATAGGAAACTTCAGTGTTGGTTTTAAAAGTGTAGTTTTTATCAGAAAAGCGCTTGCTGCAGCACATGGTCACCAAGCCTCTGCTCTTTGGGCGTCTTGGCGCTCCCTCCCTGGAAGGATGTTTCCTGGTAGTTGGTGGCCAGCTATGGACATTGGTGACAGTCACCCTCTCCAAGCTCTAGCGAGGGTCTCTGATGATCTTGGGGACTCTGATGTCACAGATCTAGACCTGGGTACAAGCAGTAAAGTGAGGTAGCCCGGTCTTAGCAGCGACCGTATCAGATCTGGCTGTCCTTGGGAAATCTAACCTTCCCTCAGCTTGGCTGTTTTCAAATTTGTATCCCTTTACTCTCCTCCCTTGTCTCTAAGAATTTACATACAAGGTGGTTTGGGTTTAATTTTTTTCTTGTAGGAATATTCCTTTTAAGGCATGGATAGTTTCTGAGTTGGCAGACTTTCAGTTCCTGTTGTGGCAACACCTGGCTAAGGAGGAATACAGGAAGGGAGTCTGATATTGTAGGCAGGAAGAAATTCAGCCTTTCTGGTCAGGTCTTCTGCTTACTCCATTACTGCTGTTCAAAATCCAAGGCTTTGTATTTGGAAAGTAAAGATAATTTCTGGGGAAGAGGTAGGAAGACATACCTTTGAATATGGTTTCATCCGAAGGAAAATGAGTCACATTGGGAGGACATTGACTGTGGTATACATGAATGTGTGTTTTGGGGAAGTTCTTTTTCTGGGATTTAAAAGCATTGAGAATATGCTCTGATAGAACTTAGGTATCCACGTGAAGAGACCAGAGCATGTGTTTGGTGCAAGGGCTCCATGGCCTCATGCTTTGAGCTATGGGATACTCCATGCTGCTGTGATTCAAGGAAAAGGAAATAGTTTTTTTTTTTTTTAATTTGCATATGGGCAGGAGGCACCAGGGATCAAACTCCAGACCTCCAGCACGGCAGGTCAGAGCTCTGCCTGCTGAGCCACAGCAGCTGCCCAGGAAATAGTTTTAAACCCAGGCACACATGTTTCTAGATAGAATTGAGACTAAGTGAATAACTCATCACATCACCAGGGTAAAAAAGAGGGCCTGTTCCCTTCACTCTGCATACGTCCATCGGGCTGCAGGTGTGGACTTCTGCTCTCCTTCTCTTTAAGACTGTATGTACTCAATATTCATTTTAGCACTGATTCCTCTATGTATAAATTTAGTATGGCCGAGTTCTCAGCTGGATTTCAGCTCCATGCTCCTTCAAAGGATGGTTCTGAATGGTAACTTTCCATCTTGCTTCTATGTTCTAGCTTCTACCTCTGGATTGAGTCCACTTTCCAAACCAGCAATTTGAGGAGGATCCAAAGTCATCACCAATTCCAGTTTCTCAACACCCAGCTCCCCACAATCCTTTACCCAGATATAAAAGCAGTTTGATATCCTTTCAGGGCTCTTGGCTCTCAGTATGGCTGGTATTGCAGAAAGGGCAACATCCTTGAAATTAGTGCAGACAGTCTGTATGGGCAGGGCCTGGGTCCTTAGATTGCTCCTTCCTGCTGCTCCATCCTCTAGAAACACAGCAGTTAAAAAAAAAAAAAAAAGACTTGCCCATCCAATCCTAACTTAATGACACATGATTTAATAGCTATGAAGGCATAATTAGAGAGAGCCCTTTTTGCTGCTCCTTTCCTCTTCTGAAGCCCAGCATTCAGGACATACTTTTGCAGTTGGACTCCAATGCCTTCTAGCGCCTCCATTCATTCATTGTTTTAGTTTTTATGAGGCACCCCTATCACATGAGTTTCAAGAATGGTCCCGTTCCATTAGAAAGGTCACTCATCCTGAGTTTTAGTAAGGCCTTGACACCAGCCCCGAAGCTAGGGAGTGCAGCCAAGAAGGAGATTGACGGGCCACAAAGAAAGGATTCTTTTCTTCACTTCTGAGGGGTAATTCATACTTCAAGATGAAATGTGCTTCCTGGGAGTCCATGGTTTTGTCGCTTATACAGTCTATGCAGGGGATAGGCCCTCTGTAGCAAGAAAGCCCACCTTGCAGACCAGTAACTGGCATTCCTTGGAACACTGATGGGGGCCTGTTTTTAGCCCTCTTGCCATCCCCATCTCCTTTTACACAGTGGTCCTTGGCCAGCCATTCTGGTCCCTAGACCTGCCCTCTACCTCAATCAAAAAGCCTTTCTAAAGCCTGGGAGAAGGTGGGCAGGCATTGGCCTTATTTTATGGTATCTCATTAAAACGAATATGGACAAGAAATATTGTCACTCACTGGGCAGTACAAGCAGCACCTCCAGATTTTTGCCAGTGGCAATGAAATGATCTTCTCTTCACCTATAAATGGCCTTAAAGTGAACTTTCATATAGCCTGCCTGGTTTCTAACACATGATGAGTGCTTATTAATCATCATTTGTGGTACTTGGATATGATCAGATACCCAGATTTCTAGGTCTTCGAATAATAATAGTGTTCGTGTGGGAGCTGATAGTTGGCAGAAGCTTTAGGAATCAGGAATTCTTGGCTCCCTTCCTGACAAACTCACTTATGTGACCTCGCACGGTCCATTTTAGTCCTCCGAGGCTTAATGCCACAGATGGAGCTTCAGCTGGCTTCAGTGATAATAGCAATAACAATGGCAGCCACCTTCTATTGAATACTTACTATATGCCAGGCATTGGTCCAAGTGCTTTACATATGTTCTCTTTCTCTTGCAGCAATGAGATAGCTACTGTTAATTATCCCTATTTTACAGTTGGGAAAACTGAGGGTCTGAAAAAAAAAGTCACGTAACTTGTGTCAACTGGAATTTGAACTCAGTTCTGTCTGATTCTATTGTGTTCTATAGCCTAGGATCTGGTGATGGAACCGGTGTTGGGGAGAGGGTGAAAGTGGAGGTAGTGTTACAGTTAAGACGTGAGGAGTGCTGATGTGGATTAAATATGGCCAGTTATAAGGAGATGGAAGTACTCAATCTTACTTGAGAAACAGCATCCTGATGAATGTTCTGGAAGGTGGGAGAAGTCTCTACGCTGTAGGGGAAAAACAGACCTGGGAATTTCTGTAAGGCGAACAATTTTTATGCTTGGCATAGAAGTGTATCTCATAAACCCATTTCATTTTTATGCCAATATTTTCATCTCTTTTGATAGGCTCTCTGGATAGCATTTTCCTTTCTCCCATCCCATTGCCCCTAGTTATAGCAGCTTATCTTTGCAGATTACCGATTCCAATACCCGTCCTCCAACCTCTTTCGTAGTTTCTGGTTTGTGCCCTGCTTGTTGTTATAGTCCAGCTATGGATTGCTGACTATGACTCTGGGGTCCCAGATAAATTCTGCAAACCGGACCAGCTAGTTTTATTGAGATGATTCTCAACTCTTTCATCCTCATTTGTTCCAGGCAAGTTAACCCTAACACCTCTTCTACAATTTTGAGGTATTTGTGGAGGAGGAATGAGGGTTGAAGTTGTGGCTTGGGAGAGGTTAGCTGACCCTTTGTTGAGAGTTAACATGATGCTGTATAATGGAGTTTTGGACAAGGGGCCAGGAGACTTGGGTTCTTGTTTCAGCTCAGTGACTCTGGGCAAATGACAAATTCTTTGGCCTTCAGTTTCCTTATCTGTAAAATAATAATGTTGGGAGAGATAGTCTAACATCTCTTCCAGTGCTAATGTTGGATGACTCTGAGGTATTTCCTTTCTCAGGGAGTAATTCAACTGCTCTAGAATTCTAGGATGTCAGAGCTGGGAGAGCAGTGATGTTGTTGAAGGAGAAAGAAGCCCAGTTGTAAATTCAAGGGCAAAGTCTGAGCTGAAATAAGCCCTTCTTGTGAAGAGGGACTGGGTCAGGCCATCCCTTCTTTGCCTGTGTAAATGAGGCAACTGTGTAAATGAGGCATCTGTTTACTCTTGTCCTGACCATTTCATAAGCTGTAGGAAGCATCTCTTGCATCTTGTCCTAGAACGTCAACTTCAACCCACCCCTTGTACCCCGCCCCCATCCTCTGGCAGTTCTGAGAAGGAGCCCCTAAGTGAAGAACACCATGAAATTGTGTATTTGGTGTATGTTTCACAATATGCACTTGGATTTGGCAAACTCCAGGGCCTGGTTCAGCCCAAGATCCCAATCCGGTCTCCAAGGCCTGGGGACTTTGGTTGATGCCTTCTGGGTGAGTCATTGCTAGTAAGAACAGGCCTCCTTCCTGCACCCTAGCACTACCCGAAAGAGCAAAAACGAAACCATAAGCTCAGCTTGGAACTTAGGGTGGTCACACCACCTTTGCTGTTTGTGGAATTGGGTCAGCTTGCTTTCCCTTTGAACAAAGCCATTTGTCTAAGACCCTTGGGTTCTCCAATCCATAGGTACATCTGTTTTCATTGCTGCATGTTCAGAGTTGAAGAGCAGATGAGTTCTCACTGAACCCACCAGTGTACACTCACATATTTTTCCTCCCTATCTTAGTTTTCTAGGAATGCCACAAACTGGGTGGTTTGAAACAACAGACTTTAGGGCCTCACAGTTTTGGAAACTAGAAGTCCAAAATCAATATGTCAGCAGGACCATGCTTCCTTTGAAGCCTGTAGGGTTCTGGCAGTTGTTTTGCCTGAAATCTATGTCATAACTCAGTCTCTGCCTTTGTCACATGGCCATCTTCTCACTGATCTGTTTCCTATTGACTATGTCCAAATTCTAAGGAAAGCAGTCATACTGGATTAGGGCCCACCCTAATTTGGGTTGGCCTCATTTTCACTAATAACATCTTCAAAGATCCTATTTGGAAATGGGACCGGGGTTAGGCCTTGGAACATACCTTTTTGGAGAGCACAAGTCAATCCATAACATACCTGTCTTACACTTTTCCCACAGATCCTTGTCCTGTACCATTTATTTCTGATGATGAGTACCATACTACTAAGGGATGATTTTGGGCAGCACAAGGACAAACATTTCTTTTTCTTTTACCAACAGATGAATTTTTTTTAATCTTACAGTTTTACTTTATTTTTTTAGCTGTGCATTTATCATCCCAATCCACTTTTTTTCTTCTTTTTCTGTGACAAATAACATATATACAAGAAAGCAATAAATTTCAAGGCACATCGCAACATTTAGTTATAGAACAGATTTCAGAGTTTGGTATGGGTTACAATTCCACAATTCTAGGTTTTTACTTCTAGCTGCTCTAAGATACTGGAGACAAAAAGAAATATCAGTATAATGATTCAGCAATCATATTCGTTTGTTAAACCCTATCTTCTCTGTATAACTCTGCTGTCACCTTTGATCTTTCTTCCACTCCTTAGGGGTACTTGGGCTATGCCCATTCCAACTTTTTCATGTTGGAAGGGGCTGTCAATAAAATGGGATAAAACTAGTTGATGTTCTGGAGAGGCTGGGCTCTCTGCATTTCAGGACTTAACTGGTCCAGAGACCCAGTAGTTGAATTTCCTTGCAACTTTAAAATATCCCAAATAGATCTGGCATCTTGTTGTTCCCATAGCTGGACAACTCTTATCTGATTCATCAGCTTGCTGAACTGTTCCTTTTTCAGAGGCATAGATACCATCCAAAACTTTTCAGATATCCTTGTTTTAAATTGCTGTGGCTTGCTGAATCAAAGCTGCTGAATTTGATACAAGTTCCATGTCATTTCCTTCAAGGATTAACTCATCTTTCTGAGCTTGAATAACTGAACAAGCAATGCCTGGTCTCATCTGAACCCTAAAGATTTATTTCTCACCTGAGAAATTTCAGATTTCAACAAATGACCCACTTTCTTGAAGAATAACATTGATGGGGAAGTGAGCATACCTGGAAACCCAGCATAACCTTTTGATTATGTTCTGTACGTGACTAGATGTAGTGCAGACTGTAGCCAGTTCCTCTCCAGTTTCCCACCATTTGTCAACCTGTAGCCGCTTCTTTTCCTTTCCAAGGAAACTGACTTCTACATTGATGTGATTGACGTCCTCTGCAGGGTTCCTCGGGCCCTTCACAATAACATGCATCCCTTCAGCAAGATGTAGACATTTTCTAGACGTTATTTTCCTGGACATTTTCTGGGTCTTCATTCTTGCAATAGATGTGGCAAAAAAGAGCAACATTTCATTTTAGTAGCTATGTTTCTAATAAGCATAAAGAAATATGATGTAGTTTGGAGGGACTAGTTCTTCTCCTGCCTTGGGATGAAAGCTCAATTATGCCTCAAAACTTTTTTGGTCAGTCTTAGGCAGAGGAAGGTCCTGTGGTCATGTTAAGTCACAAGCATGGTCCCAGTTTAGTACTTACTACCTTCAGTCCTTTGTAATTGGATTGGAGGGGCAGCGACGTGCTCACTTGGCCAGGTGGGTATTTATTGCCGAGTCTGTTTTATAGGCATGTTCATGGCTTTCTCAGAAACACTCTACCCACTCCCCCAACCTCCCCGACCTTCCTCTCCCACGAGTTGCCGTGATCTCTCACTTCTGGTTGTCTTGAAAAGAGCAAATTATTCTGTATTCTAGATTATTGCTTGAGGCTTCTCTCTCAGCCCTGAAATCCAGTGATGCTCCTTTAGCTTCTTTCAGCTAAGGTCTAGTAGGCCATTCGAGTGGCCCTCTTGGACAAGACCTCTAACCTCATGCCAGCCCTCTTGTGCATGTGGGCCACCTTAGTCCAAGAAAACAATCATACATCTGTGGCCCAGTGCACCCTGGGAATGCAGGCCCACCCCAACTTCGGCAGTCTCCCCTTGGCTCCTCTGACACAGATAGCCAGCTTGTGTCTCCTCCCTCTTGGATGTCTTAGGTGATGCTTAGATGCCAGTCTGCAGCTCCCAGTTGCAGGAGACACAAATACCAAGTTTCCTGAGTGGTCTTGTTGCAGCACCTCTCACCTGCTTAGGGACATGAGCCCCTGTGCGGGTAGGACGGGATCACAACACACCAAAGCACTCTCAGAATTCTTCTGCAAAGATTCCCCTTCAATCTCTACCCATTCTGACCTGTTTATACCCTCAGTGTGAGGGAGCATTGCCTCTCTATTTTGAAAATGTGCATTCTTATCTGGTATCACACTTGGGAATGTCATGCCTGTTGTATCTTGGTGCCTTGGTTAAGACTTGATTTAACATCTTTTTATATGTACATCATTCTAAAACCATACCTGTCATAATAAGCCCCTGATTTTATGGGTATTATTGCTTAGGATAAGGCTGCAGGGCATGTATAAGGCTTAAAACTGGGCTTAAATAAAAGGTTAATTACAGCCAAGCTAACATTTATGGAATATTTATAATGCCGGGTCCTGTTTTCAGTGCAGTAAACATGCTCTCTCACTTAATTCTCAGAGTCTCTTCTGAGGGAGCTCCTTGTATTATCTCTGTTTTACAAATTAATAAACTGAGGCAAAGAGGGGCTAAGCAAGTTGTCCAAGGTTACACAGCTGGGGTCAGAGCTGGGATTGGCATGGAAGGAATCTGGTTCCACAGTTTGCACGTCTAAACCACTGCACTTTATAACTTCTCAAAAGGGTAGTGGGCAGCCCAAAGGTGGGAAGAAAATGACTGGAAAGCGCAGCCTTAGGAGATAATCATGGGTTCCTCCTGGTATTGAAACTCTATAAGGAAGCCTTTACTTGCTTTTCCAGACTTACCTACCTTCTCTACCCCTCCCCCCAAACTGCCCCTGTGTCCTGTACCAGACTAGCCCTCATCTACCTTGCTGCTTACCCAAATCATAGTCCTTTTAAAAGTCAGAGCCCATCTTTCCTGCAAAGGTGTACTTTTCTGCTGTGATGTTTCAACACCTTCTGTAATTTCATCACAAAGTTGGCAAATATTATGTACTTTTATGTAAAGAGCCTATGCAAAGACTGTTACGAAATACAGATTCTGATCTCTCCCTGCCCTTAATTGCCTATTGCTAACTTAGGCGAGGTCCTTGACTTCTCTGAACCTTGGTTTCATGATGTTTAAAATGTGGATGTGAATTACATCCCTGCATTTGTTCAGTATTCTATGATTTTATGTTTGCCTTCTTGTCCCCACTAAATTTTAAGCTCCTGAAGGTTGAAACTTTGTCTTTGTCCATCTTGGTATAGCTCACGACTCTTTGTGTAAGGCTTTATGTGTAGAATGCATCTAATAACATTAATTGATTGGTTTTTACAAATCACCTTGTTATGGGTGATCACCGGAGGTAACTTTGCCATTTTTCTCTTTTCAGCATAAGTTTATAACAAAAGTTTTGGGTCCAAAATACTGCCTTTTTCCTTTACCAGGTCTACTATAATGTGATTAATGCCCATAATCCTTTATATGCAATTTTTTTTCTTTATATATATTAGGCAGAACCCCTTCCCCCATGACGTGACCAACCCCTAGCAAATATTCCAAGAAGCTTCCCACACCCATGATTTCCAGGAAAACCACGAGCCCACCCCAGGGCAGCTGTAATCTTGAGATAAGCTCCCATTAACCCTGCATGACTACGGCAACATTTAAAATTTAAGCCCCACCAATGAAGAGTTGCCAACTCCTAACTTAGCCCCCTGCTTCCAAAACCAACTCATGGAGCCCTGCCAACTTCCCGCTCCCAAACTAAAGAAAGGAAACCCACCACTTCCCTTTCCCTACCTCCTGCCAATCATCCTATATAAACTGTACCCCTTTCCCTGCTCGGTGCTGTTGCCGTCTTAATCATCAGCCCACCTGCGCGTGGCCTCACGCTAAAGCTCCTTCATCGAGTTTTGGTTGAGTTTTGGTCTCCTCTCCTTCTTCCTGGTCGAGAAACCTATCAATATGCAATTTTGAAATCCAAACCGCTCTAAAACCCGAAAGCTTTTCCTGAACTCATGAAATGACAAAACCTGACCTCAACTGATAATGGGGCAATATTATTTATGCCACTGTGTGTGAATATTCATAGATTTTATTGCAGAAATATTAACGTGCTTCCCCTGACCCTGCTGCAGAAATTATGTAATTTATGATATGTGCTCTGCATTAGTTTGTTAAAATCGAAAAAATTCTAGATCCCAGGATTTTCGGATAAGGGATTGTGGTACCACATGATGTTTCTCCACCGAGGTGCTGTTGACACTGGGGGGTGGGACAGGTCTTTATGGGGGACAGTTCTAACCTCACACCTCCCTGGTTGCCACCCCCTAAATGGTATTGTGACAACCAAACTCTCTCCCCTCATTTCCAGATGTCCCCTAAAGAGGAAGTGTTACCCTCCTTTGAAATGAGAGAGAATTAGACCTGGTATTCTGTTGACATCTTTAAAGGACAGTTCAGTGGCAGCCTTTTGGAAATTCTGCCCAGAGGCTTCTCAGTGTAGCAATTTGCCAGGGACTAGGGAGAGGTGAACAAAGTACCTGCTACTAGTGCAAAATTTAAGGGCACCAAAGAAACTCAGTAATCACTATAAATAATCTTTTTTATATCTACTTTTTTTTAATTAGAAAAGTTTTAAGTTAACAGGAAAATCATGCAGAAAATAGAATTTCCAAATACCATCCATCACCTCCAGTTTTCCTTATTAATACCTTGCATTAGTGTGGTACTTTTGTCATAATAGATGAAGGAATATTATTATAACAGTGTTATTAATTATTAACTACAGTCTATAGTTTACATTAGGGTTCACTGTATGTTGTACAACCCTATGGTATTTGCTTGTTTGTTTTGAAATTTTTATTCTAGTAATATATATGCAACCTAAATTTCTCCTTTTGATTATAATATTTAGCCTTCCAATCCATGAACATGGAGTGTCCCTCCCTTTATTCAGGTTTTCTTTAGTTTCTTTCAGCAATGTTTTGTAGCTTTCCACGTACAAGCCCTTTAATCTTTGGTAACATTTATTCCTAGATATGTGGTTCTCCTGGTTGCTATTACAAATGAATTTTTTTTCTTGATTTTGCTTTCAAATTGTTCATTACAATGTATAGATACACCACTGGTTTTTGCCTGTTGATCTGTTACCGGCAAAGGCGGTGGATTCTTTCGCCTGTGCACTCCAACAACCATCTCTCAGTCATTGGAGTTTCAAAGAGAAAAAAGTTCATTACTTTTTTGTGCATAGTAGGAGATCAGATGGCCGAACAGCAGTAATTCTGATAGTTTTATAGCATTAAAAGATGGGCAGGGTTTAGGATATGAGCACAGTGGCCCTAGGTGATCGAATTATTGAGCACACGCAGATCAATGATGTGCTTAGTCACGGAATATATCTAAGAAAATGGAGGCCTTAATATGATGATGGACTTGATTTTTTATTTTATAATGAGGTATAGATGACTTATGGGTTAGAGTCTAAGCTACTGCACATGTCAGTTGGGCCCATTTTGGTTAGATCCAGTCTCGGTTATCTAAGATAACTTTAGACTTGGAGTGGGTTATTTCTGGGCTGACCCAAGACCCTTCATTAATAAACATTAGGGGCTGTCTTTAGTGAGTATAAGACTCTAAAGTTAAAAAACTGGATAACTGGGTACAAGTGAAGGTCAGTCACAAGGTTTTTACAATCACAAGGGCACAAGATAGAGGTTATACAATCATTATCAGAGATCAAGGCCGCTGGATTACAACTCAAAGATTTCAGGTATTTCCCTCTGTCTACTCTAAGATACCAGTAAGTAAAAAGGAATATCTATATAATAATTCATAATCATCCCTTAAATCCTAATTTCTTAGTTACAGAGCTTGTACCCTGCCACTTCGCTGAATTCGTCTATTAGTTCTGGTAGCTTTGTTACAGATTTTTGAGAATTTTCTATGTATAAGATCATGTCATCTGCAAATAGAGAAAGTTTTACTTCTTCCTTTCTATTTGGATGCGTTTTATTTTCTTTTTCTTGCCTAACTGCTCTAGTTAGAACTTCCAGTACAATGGTGACAGCGGGCATCCTTGTTTTGTCCATAATCTTACAGGGAAAGCTTTCAGTCTTTCACCATTGAATATGTTATTAGCTGTGGGTTTTTCAGATGTGCCCCTTTTCATGTTGACAAAGTTTTCCTCTATTCCTAGTTTTCTGAGTGTTTTTATCAAGATGGGGTGCTGGATTTTGTCAAATGTTTTTTCTGCCTCAGTTGAGATGATCATATGTACCCTCCCCCCCGCTTCATTCTGTTAATGTGGTATATTACATTAATTGACTTTTATGTTGATCAACCTTTGAATTCCTGGGTTAAATCCTGCTTGCTCATCATGTTTACTTCTTTTAATGTGCTGTTGAATTAGGTTTGCTAGTAGTTTGTTGGGGATTTTCGCATCTATATTCCTAAGAGATATTGGTCAGTCTTTCAGGCTGCTCCCCGATAGATTGGCACTGAGATACAGGCACCCCAGAATGCACATAGGGGTTGCTTTGCCCCCCTCGGGAACAATACTGGGAACTCACAGTGGGAGCATAGGCTGGCTTCACACCATGCAGAGGAGAGGCACCTGCCGTTTTTAAAACTGAGTTTTCTTGATTTGGCACTTGTCCAGTTACTGCACCCCTTTATCTTTTCTGGTGTTTTGAGGAAGGTGGCTCCTCCAGTTTTGCTAGTTGTTCAAGAATTCTGTGGGGAAATGGCACCCTGGAGTGTCCTACGCTGCCATCTTGGTTGAACAAAACTCAATTTAAATAGTATTTTAATGCAATATTTTAAAATATCAAATGAGTGCAGAAACATCCACGTGGAACAAAAAGTCAAAATTTAAAATAAAGACAGAATCTAATCCTGCACTTGCACAACTGCCTCACTGGTTTTACCCTAATCCCGACCCTGGTTTCAATATAACTGTCCCATCTGCACCCATAGTTTGCAGATTTGCTTTTTTTTTTTTAATGTTGCATTTCAATATTATTTATCTCGACTACTAAGTTTTTTGGCACCCCCTTAAATTTTGTGCCTGAGTTGAGTGCCTCATTCGTCTCACCCTAGTCCTAACCCTGTCTGTCCCATGGACTCATTCCTGCATATGACCCGTAAACTAAGAAGGCTTTTTCTCCTCCCAGAGCCATCGCTCTTCCTGGGCCTTTGCATTTCAGTTTCACATGGGTGGAGAGTGAGCTCCTGCAGAGAGGCTTGTACGCTTGTTCATGGAGGCATTTCCTCTATCTGGATGTTTCTTTGGAACCTAAATGAGTTTTTTTCTCTGCTTCCACCTGGGAAGTGATGCAGCTACTAGTTTGAGAGTCAGCTTGCTCATGAATTCCTGCCGTTTTTCCTTATTTGCTTTTTTTTTGCATCCTCGCTCCATATTTGCTTTTTAAATTTAAAATATATGTAAATACTCTTGGAAAAACATGAGAACAATACAAAAATGTGCAATGGTGAAATCTAAAGTGGTCTGTTGTGTTTTATTCGTTTTTGATTTGTAGCTTTTTTAATGAGGAAACTGAAAGAAGAGGTGACTCAGAGTTGCATTATTAGAAAAACAAGGCAAAGAATGTCAAAGCCTTACATTTTTCCACTTCCTATCAGTGCCCCGTGTTTTTTCTTCCTTTCTCCCCAGGACCTCAATCCCCAAGTGTCCTCAGATTATGGACAGCACATGTATCAGTTATCTAGTCCCTCTTGGCTGAAGGGCACATCTTTCTCTTTTTTTCACCCGATTGTCATCAGTACCTTATTTGGCATTGGTGGCCATGCCTGTGGGAATTTAGGTGGCCTCCCCCATTATTAAATAACAGCCCCTTTCAGAGTGCTGAACCATAAGTATTTCTGGCCCTGACTTTTTAACCTATTGGAAGTCCTCTGGGATCATTCTTCAATCCCCATTCCTGTCCACAATTCCTCTTGATATAGCATTTTCCATAAATATACTTAAGCATCCTCTTACATGCTGTTTACTCATCTTCTCATCCATTAAGGAAGATAATCCCCAGATCAGGCCTGGCACCTATTTCCTTGACTTCTCTAAACACATCTTTGACTCCAGACATTGAACTGTTTATCGTTGCCCTGGCCCTACTGATGACTTGTGGTCTTTTACTTGTTGTCGTTATGCTGGAAGATGCTGAGATATAGTATACTTTGAATTAATCAGCGAAATAAAATCTCCCAAAGGTGCCCTTTGCATCGTTTTCTTAAACCCTATAGAATGACCACATTGTCTGTGGACTCATCATCCAGGAGCTTCATGTTGGTATCAGTAAAAGACCATTGATAACGTTCCGTGGGATTGATTGTTTCATTCGTTCACCTCTTCCTCCCTGCTCAGCACTGCAGTTTCCCTTGCTTCTAGGGGCACACAACGTGGAATGTCGCGTCCCCAGCGCCCCTCTTTAATTTAACAAATATTTGTAATGCCTCTTAATTACCCTGAATCAAATTCATAGATAATATAACTACCCATATAATTAAAAAAAATTATATGTGATGAATAATTTTCATGTATATTCATGGTGATGAATATACAACTGTGTGATGATATTGTGAGCTATTGATTATATGCCAAGAACGGAATGATCATATGGTAAGAATGTTCGTGTTTGTATGTTATGTTTAAAAAAAATTAAAAATTCAGAAAATCAATATAAAATGCCTTAACTGTAATATAAAGGAGAAATAAAGGCAAAGTTAGTTATAATCATTAGCATATAGTATAATATGTAAATGCTTGGACACGACCACACAGACGACAGAAAGAAGTCAGATGCCTGGACCTGTCCATAGAATCACTGAGAATGTAACAGCTACAAATATGCACAGATACAGGTGTATTGTGTGGGTGACTCAAATGCCAGGAGAAGTGCTGCTGGGGTTGACATGATTTTCCAAAATTTGGTGAACAGCTCTTGGTAAAGTTCCAAAGAACAAAAAGTACAGTATCCCTGCAGTTTATACTCTGATGGCATTCCTGGGAAAATTCAGTATACATGAAAACCAGGCAAAAATCCTCTTTGTTTACTTCAGAAAGGGCGTTAGGTTTGTTAAAAGAAAAAAAGGTCACCACCATATTCAAAGCTGCTGTTTCACTGAAGGAGAAATTGCTGGAGCAGGGAAATCTCAAACTGGGGGAGCTGGAGTGAGAGTCCCAATAGCTATCTGATTGCAGCTGCTTATGAAGGCATTTAGGACATTTCTAAGTGGGGGGTTACAATGACTACCTAGCATTGAAGTTTGTTACTATGGGGGGGGGTGTCTTACAAAGCAGGGAACAGATATAAATTGATTAGTAGGACATACTTGTCCAATCTGATAAGCTATTTCTACTGGACTGAAACTGGCTTATCACCAGGTGTTGCTAATCTGCTATTCTGTAGGGTGCTTTCCATTGCTCCATTATCATGGAAAGTCCCTGCTGGTCTATTGTTTTTGTTTTCTGGAAAATCCTTTTTCTGAAAGGGGTCCCTCCTGGCAGCACCCAAAGCAGATGGCTATTTTATTTTATTTTACAGGTTCTAGAGGCAGATTATTATAAATGGACTTTTCATTTCCATGAATATGTCCGATAGAGTGTTCTAAAGTCATCTGGGAAAATTCTTCCTTCTGTAGGCCCTTGTGAGAATTGCAAGACCTCCAGCATTGTAGGCCCCCACCCTTTAATTGCCAGAACACCCCACCCTTGTGCTGACAGAGCCCCACCCCCACCCCCTCAGGGGTGGCCCCACTGAGAACTACCGGTCTGTTAGAGGTGCCCAAGACTCTAGAAACCAGGAGACCTGTATTCTGACTTGGCCCACAGTGCTGGATATTGTATGATCTTAGGTAGGTCACATTTAGTCCCATCTCTGTAAAGGGGATTTTTTTTTTGTTAACTTTCTTTATTGTATAGTATTATATATATATACAAAGCAAAGAAAGAAAAAAGCAATAGTTTTCAAAGCACTCTTCAACAAGTTGTTACAGGACAGATCCCAGAGTTTTTCATGGGCTACCATGCCATCCTCTTAGATTTTTCCTTTTAGCTGCTCCAGAATATAGGAAGCTAGAAGAATTAAGTATTTTTTTATCATCACTTTTTCCTTTTTTATGAAAAAATAACATATATACCAAAAAGCAATAAATTTCAAAGGGCAGCACAACAATTAGTTGTAGAATAGATTTCAGAATTTGTTATAGGCTACCATTCCACAATTTTAGATTTTTACTTCTTGCTGCATGCACTAAGATACTGGAGACTAAAAGAAATATCAATTTAATGATTCAGCAATCATATTTGTTTGTTAAACCCTACCTTCTTTGTATAACTCCATCATCACCTTTGATCTTTCTATCCCTCTCTTTAGGGGTGTTTGGGCTATGCCCATTCTAACTTTTTCATGTTGAAAGGGGCTGTCACTAATATGGGATAGGGAGATGGAACTATCTGATGTTCTAGAGAGGTTAGGCCCTCTAGGTTTCAGGTCTTATCTGGTCCAGAGACCCATCTGGAGGTTGTAGGTTTCTGGAAAGTTACCCTAGTGCATGGGACCCTTGAGGAATCTTATATATTGCCCTAGGTGTTCTTTAGGATTGGCTGGAATGGTCCGATGATTAGGGGTTGGCAGTTAATGATAGGGAGCAAGGGCTAACTGCAGCTGGCCTAAAAGCAACCTCCAGAGTAGCCTCTTCACTATTTGAGCTCTCTTAGCCATGGATACTTTGTTATACTTCTTTCTCCACTTTTGGTTAGGATGGCATTGTTGATCCGGTCCGGTCCGTACCAGGGCTGGACTCACCCCTAGGGGTCATCTCCCACACTGCCAGGGAGACTTTCACCCCATAAAGGGGATTTTAATGACCCACATGTCCTGCTTGCCTACAGGTTCACTCTGATACCCTCCTGTGACCTCGGGACAGCCCGGGGCATCCGTGGGTTCCCCACAGCATGTGCCCATCCCATCTATAAGTTCTCCCTTGCTGTTTTTTCTTAGTATTTAAACATCCTTAGCTTCCTCTAACCTTAAAAAAAAAAA
>PVIY010010411.1:0-68745 GCA_004026745.1 Myrmecophaga tridactyla
AACCTCTCCCTTTTGTGTCCTCCTTTGTCAAGATTGGCAGTGGTTCCATTTACACCAACAGTCCCTTCACACACTCCAGGTCTTCTCCATCAATCTCTTCACAGTTCCTCCAAAGTCTTCCCCTTAGCCATCCAAAACACCGTTCAAACATATCTGGTATTTGCAAACCACAGCAGCACCCCACTCTCCGGTACCAAATACTGTCCATATGTCATTGCAACAGGAAAAACTTTAGAATGCATGTAACTTAAATATCCCTAAGGATTGAGAGAAGAATCAAAGGAGAAGAAGGAATTATAACAGAGAAGTTAGGATTTAATTAATTAGTATGCTTACTGAATCATTTGATTGATATTTCTTTTTAGTCTCTAGTGTTTTAGAGCAGCTAGAAGGAAAAACCTGAAATGGTGAACAGTAATCCATACCAAACTTTGAAATCTGTTCTATAACTATTTGTTAAAATGTACTTTGCAATTTATTGCTTTGCTATAAATATGTTATATTTCACAATAAAAAACAGTTTTTAAGTGAAGAAAAATTCCAGTTAACGATTGATGTAAAACCTGGAAAACTTCAGTAGAAGATTTTCTCTATGTGTTCGGAAAATCTCCTCAGGAATGTTTGGAAAATCTCCTCCAGGGAAGATTAATTTTAAATTATAATTGAAACTATTAGTCAGGAAGACTCATAATCAATGTTTATTTGAAAAAATGAATATGTGAGGTTTGATACCACTTCAATATATTTCTTCTCTTAGCTCAGATATAGAATTTTATATTAGAAGGTACAGACATTGTGAAGCAGTGATTATATCATGTTCTATGTTATATCTGTCATTACATTAGAAAGGTTTAGACATGCCCATGATAAGCCTGTTTGTCACTCAGTGCTTATGTGGTACCAACATACTGCCTTGCTTAGTGATTATAGTTTTACTCTTTATTTTGCCTTTATTTTTGGCCTCACAGATTCTGAAAGAACAGGTCTTTTCCCACTACTGCTATTCCTTTTATACTGAAATTATTTGCTAAGTATTTTCGGTTGAGACAAATCTTTTCTTATTTCATTTTCTTTCTGTGTTTCTAGATACCTACCACTTAACTGCAACACTGATTTTTCATGAATGCCCATCTCTCTCTTTCACTCTCTTTCCACCTGAGAGCAGAACTTTTTATCTTTACTAAGTGTTGTATCTCTAGTGCCTGTAATAGTGTTTTGCACATAGTAATTATTAAATTAATATTTATTAAATGAATATATTGAATGAATAAATACATGGCAATACTTCCATTTGTCATTCCTCCCTTCTATAAAGAAATGACATAAAATGTTTCAATGTTTATATAGAGACACTTTGACATTTTCCTTGATTCTGGTATTAGATAATCCACATTTAAATTGCTATAGAAAAGAGATCTGAAAACACAGTGACTTAATAAAATAAATGTTTATTTCTCTTTCATTCATCAATGTGTATGTGAGTGTTCTTATCTGAAAGGACTTGCTCTTCTCTACTGAGTCATTCAGGAACTGCATCTCATTAATAGCTCCAATTGATAAACTTTAAAAATATGAAATATTGGGCAATCCGTTAAATGGTTCCTTAAATATGCTGTTGGCCTTTAAATAAATGCTTTGCAGGTATTGGTCTCACAACTGTTTTAAAACTTTTGTTTCAGATCTCTCTATCAAATGTGCAAAATTGCATTACTTTTTTGTTCATTGGTTGGATATTGTTTTTCTAAAAAGCTCTGATATGAGACAACCTTTTACTGGTCTTCAAAAATAGACAAACTATAACTGCATTTAAGCTGAATGTACATTAAGCACATATGTATAACTTGGTAGAAAGAGAAAACATTGTTGAGCGATATGTCGTCAGTGATCATCACTGGGGGTTGGATTTTAGGAACTGTTTCTTTAAACATTATAGATTCTGTAATGTCAGATTTTTAAAAACTTCATGACTTTTGCAACTATAAAAAAGATATTTTAAAAAGGATAAAATTTTGAAGCGATACTTCATTATGATGATGAATATTTTAACCATTTGTGGCAGGGCAAAGTCATTTTGCCCATAAACAAACATCCCCAAAGTTTTTTATGTTAAAATTCTACCTTCAAAAATGAGTAAGAGGGGGCAGGCCATGGTGGCTCAGTGGCAGAGTTCTCACCTGCCATGCCGGGACCCCAGTTTGTTTCCCGGTGCCTGCTCATGCAAAAAAAGAATAAGAAAACATAAAAATAATATCTAAGCCTTTACTTTTCAGGAAACCAGGTTGTAATTAATATTTCCAAGGTTGTATATTAATAACATTTAACTTTAAATCTCAAATAATCATTACCATAAATATGAAACTTTTTATGGAGCTACTTTTTAAAAAGAATGGGCCATTAAAGGAAATTATAGCCAAACATGCCCAATTTTTAAAAACTTGATACAAAAATGAAAACCAAACTCAGTCTGAAAAGCACTAGGCAAAGTTCAATTTAACCTACATAGAAATCAATTTAGTCAACCTTGGCTCATTGTTTATTCATTATGGTCTTCATGAACGTTCCATACAATTCTGAAATATTGCATATAAAATAACCAAACTAATGAGAGGGATCACTACAAAAGGCTACATTTCCTAGAAAGTTTCCTGAAACTTTTTCAAATAAATATCATGTGGAGAGAGAGAGAAAAAGATGAAGAGACTTGGCAATAAGGGTATTGGACAAGAATTGGCAAAGAAACTGATGGAAACTAAAGGACTCAAAAGTAATAGAGAAATATTTGCCATTTATCTGGGAGAAACATAATGCTTAACTAATTTAGTTCAATGAGTATTTACTTGCACTTCAGTTGGAGTTTTATATTTTACGTTTCAAATTTTAACTCATAAGGCTTAAGTTCTACTTTTGGGTTTTTACCTAGGTGAAATATTGGCATTCTTGTTGGAATGACAGTAGAAAATGTACATGTTCAATTGGAATGATACAGCAAACATTCTTTAAAGATCTCATAAAACATAAAACTACCATTTTTCAGTCTCTTTATTCTGTGTATTTCACCTACAGAGAAAATTAGCCCTCATTATCATGATGCTAGTAAATCTGTATACAGCATTTATTACCTATATCAAATTATTTAACTTCATGACAATTTATTAGGAAGGTATCTCTATTTTAAGGAAGAAGAAACTTGTCCAAAGTCCTGTTAATAGAACCAAGTGGGGATTTCAATCCAGGCAGTTTGGCTCCACAGTCTGAACACTGAACTACCACCTTACGTAGTTACAAATAACTATGCACAAGAGTTATTTGTCACATACTGTAACCCTTCTCTTACCCCTGCCCCCCAAAACATTTTACTAATGGTGTGTTTGCTGTTATTTGAGTAGCATAGAGTACAGTCTTTCATGTTCCCCTTCCCAATAATTGGGAAATTGTAACAACTTCCCCCTCCCCCAATTAACTACTCTTCTGAAATTTAATTTCTTGTGATTCTTCATAGTTTTATGACCCAAATATTCCTCTCTAGACACACTCCTTTAATCCAGCCATTTAATAATTTAACTTCTTGAGTCTCTTTTAATCTAAAAATACCACTCTATATGTTGCTTTTCCTTACAATGGATCTATTGAAAAACCCATGCTATTTGGCTTCTATCATTTTCCAAAGTGTGAATTTTAGCGGATTTCATATTTTTGCTCCTCTGTAGTTCCTGCACATGGGAAGGTGAATCCAGAGTTAGTCTCTTGGGTCTGATCACTTTAGCAAGACTCTAGATGGTGCTGCATTCTTTCCTTAGAAGGAAATCCTACCTGGTTATCTCCGTTTTTAGGATGTCTGCATCTGTTGCTGCTCAAAGTCTATGTCTATTAATTCAATTTGAGCTGAAAAATGGTATATTCTGAGCTTCCATTTATTTTTCATAAATTAATTGGAATATTTCTACAAAGAGATGTATTTTCCTTCTAATATTTGGTTACTCAGTGGTATATAGTTTATCTAGTAAAGACAATTGAAACGCTTTCATTTTTCTTACCAGTTCTCAATAAAATTATTCACTAAAAAAGAATATCTAGGTTAAATATATATATCTTAAATATATTTTATGCAATTATATATAACCATTTATAAGTTGTTATACACATATATGTATACATATGTATGTGTTTGTGTGTGTGTATAGTGTATATTTAAATGCCTCATGAATTCCAACAGATATTTCATATTCAAATTGTTGCATTCCACTGAACCAGTAGCAGGACTCCCTATGAAATAAGAAATAAGGGGAGACCCAGCTAGAATTGCCCCCAATTTCTGCACAGTGTTTTCCAAAGAAAGAGGCACTAAATTCCAGGGTGATAAGTCTTGAAACATTTATTAGGAAAACTTACTTACAGAGAACTGCAGCTACCTTGCAACAGGCAGCGATACGGCAAGAAGTTGACTGGAATATGTCTGCACCTATAGCAACCGCACTTTATATTTTATAGGGGACAAAGGTGGCTAGATGCCAGATGCTCTGTGTGAAAGGATTAAGAAAACATCTGGGTATGTGCTCTTTTCTCAAAACAAGATGTGCTCAGGTCAGGTAGCACTCAAGGTTATAGCAGCCGAGGCTTGGCATGATTCCAGGGAGTTATAGAGAGGGATGCCTGAGGAGGGGGAGGCAAGGAGAGGTCAGTCCTCAGTCAGGTAGGAGATACTATATGTATCATACACAGAGTCAGTAAAAGGCAATTCTTAATTAATCTTGTCTATATTGAACCATAATACACATTTTATTTCGTACTGATAATCCTGGTTCTAAATCGCATAGAGGGTGATAGAATCAGATTATGTCATCATTATTTATATTGCACACACAAGCTGCAAACTTATGCTACTTCCACCAATGGGATTACCAAAAACAGTTTTTATCTTATGTTTGCTCTTGCAATTCTCCACCCATTTTATTGTTCTACATTGTCAGAGCATATAGCTATCATGTATCATCCTCACTCCCTTTTAATTATCATTTAGTCTTAATTTTATATAAAAAAACAACATATCTTTAATGATCACCATCAAAACTTATGTGGCTCACTCTCTAATCATATCACTGTTAGGTTTTTGTTCTATTGTAGAATCCTTAAGTATTGATCATGAAGAATATTACCCAAGCTCGTTCATGTTGATAAGTTTGTGCTGTTTATGATTTTTATGATTGGAAGTCAATTTTGCTTGATGAAATATACTTTATTGATATTTATTTTTAATATCTTAAATATATTACCTCAGTTTCATCTGGAATGAAAAATTAATTTGATGATTTAATGCTCTTTTTCTTGTGCATGTTTTTCTGTTTTTGTCTGGAATTCTTCAGTAAAATCTAATAATTTTGCGAGAATATGTCAAAATCTTTGGTTTCCTCCAGTATATGTGTGCTCTCAACATTAGGATTCCCCCTCCCTCCTTCCCTCTATTTTTCTTCCCCCCTAGTGTATGTGTATTTGTAATCTTGCTGATAATTACAATATTTCAGCAATGTTTTCTTGAATGATAATTTTGAATATTTGTTCTATTCCTTTGTTTTTATTTTTCATCTTCAGCTGCTCCTATTAGATGTATGTTGGATCTTCTTTGCCAATCTTATTTATATATCTCTTTCTCTTGAAAGCTTATCTGTCTTCTATTCATTTGTATTTTATTATCAAACTTTCCTCCTTTGTACCATGCATAACTTCAAACATTGTTTTTATTCACATTTTTATACCTTCTAATTTAGTTTTAATTTCTAGAATAAATTTATTTTTTATTTCTAATCTTTAATGTGTTTTGTCATCTCATTTATGAGTTTTCTTTAGTTTGATTTATGTTGGTTTTCATATCATATAATATGTTTTCAGTATCTTTTAGCTTATTTACAAATAGCTACAGTTTTGATTGATTTGTATTCTTTCTGGTGCTTTTATTTTCTGTAGGTGTTATTTTGCTACTTATTCTCTGTTTTTCTTATAGTAACTTTTAATGAGTTTAGCCTTAACTCTTTTCATTAGTCATTGTCATGAAAAATCAGATTTTCTTAAAGTTTTAAGGAAGGTTATTTCTAGCTAATTTTTTATTTCATTGAACTTTATCTTCTTTGTTTTGTATAGTTTTCAAAAATATCTGACTAGACTTCTTAGATTCCTTCTTTCAGTTCTGCTACTCTATTTTTCTCTTAAACTTCTCTGTTCTTTCCTTCTAGATTCTCTGACCTGCTTAAGTTTCTTTTATTTCCATTGATCTTTCCTCAACATCCTGGAACATGTCCTAGAAGGAAATACTTGCTTGTCTATTTCAAAAGTTCAGAAGTAATGAACTTAGCTAAAAACCTTGCATGCACTTGCTAATAATTTGGTCAAAATCCCTTTCATTTTTAGCTGCTACTTTCAAAATTGGCCCACTATGCTTCTTATTGATTCTTTCGTTGTATACCTGTTCTTAGGTTAATCAGGTACCCTTGTCCTCTCCTCTACTTCCTCCAACATAATACTGATACACACAACTCTCACAACCATTAACGGTATTCATTTGTATTTTGCAGTTCATAGAGAAAATTTGTTACTGAATTTTATTCAAAAGTTATCAAGGGATCTTTGGTTTTTATGTTCACTTTTTCTATTTTTATTCAGAGAGATTCTAAAGCTGTATTTCTTCCACTGCTGACATCTTCCTAGAATATTGGAATCACATTTTATCATTGATTGTGTAAGTATCTTTCCAGCTTGTCTATGCTATAGACAGAGGTGTATATTGCATATCTGGACATCATTCTTAGTTTTAATGCTAAACCTTGTTAAAATTCCATAGTAATTTGATATTTTAACAGTCTCCCATGATCCTACCTAAAATGCATATTATATTTTGTAGCTATTAATATGCATATAAACCATGCCTTCACCTCATTCCTGAATCTTATTCAGAAGCAGGTTTAGAATTAGGGTGGTGGCTGGCTGATGAACAAAGGACAAATTCCAAGGAGTAATCAGGTCTCAAGCAGAAAGATATCCCTGAGAAGAACAGCAATAAATACACCTGGGGGCCAAAGGACCCTCACCTAAGTGAGCATTTACAGAAAGGGGTGGAGCTAACCAACCCCATCTGACTGAATCATCTCCACTCAGGTATTTATGAAGGAAGAAAAGGGAGGATAGTAAAATAGTTAATACAAATTATAAAAGGAATGAAAATCTACAAATGCAGATTGCCCCACAATGTTGGGTCCTCTTGCCTCTCACCTTCTTTTCTTGCGAGAGGGCTTGCATGTCCTCTCACATGTGTTTTTAATAAACTTTATCTTCTTTTTCCATGCTGTTCTGTGCCCTTGAATTCTTTCTTGCAGCATGGCCAAGAACCTGGAAGCAGAATCCAGCAACAATTCCATCCCCTTTTCTCCATCCTTTGTCCAAAATTTTATGATACTTTTCAATTTGCTTTTATGGAGAATCCATGGTATTTGTATTTTTCGCCTCTCTTCCATTGTCTATTGCCTTCTAGCATGTTTCCCTGACTGATCTGTCACTCACTCTTCTCTATTGTGTTCTATATTTCAACCATTAAATCTTTCTTACTGGATATATTTCCCTGCATTCTTATAATTTCCTTTTCCTACTCTACTATACTAGTGTCAATCTTTATTTCTTTGATGATATTTATTATGTTTATTTTACATTATTGATCTGTCTTGCATTTTCTTTTATGTGACATAAAAAGTTCCATTTATTTTTTATTTATAAATAATGCTCTCAAATGCCTTAATTCCTCTTCTTCACAATATGTCACAGACATCAGCAAATCCTGTATTCTATAGATTATATCCACAATGTTTTTGTTTTCCTTTTATAGCTCTCTAGTTCCTCTTTCTCATACTTTTAACATAACACCCAAGCAGAAAGTCTAGATACATCCACCAAGAGGTTTGGGCATCACTTTAATACCCCAACTTTTAAAAGTGGGCTTGAACAAATATTTCTGCATAAGTATTTGGAATGGACTTACAAGACAGATTTATACCATACTGAAAATTCATTTCAGAAAAGTTCATCAGTTTGAATTACCTGTTCAAGTTACAGAACACAGATAATTAAAGGACAAAATCATAAAATATTCTATCTAGAAGTGACTATTCCATAAAATATAATTATAACTTTAAGTAAATTAACTTTTCTACAGTATATATGTATATATATATATATATATAAAATATGTATTATATAATGTACTAAGTAATACATCTCTAAATTAACATATTTTTCTTTGGTTATTATTATCCCTTAAATTTCAAGTATAGGCATTTTCCCTTCATGTATTATACAGAAAGAAATAAAAGCTTGTATTATTATCAACCTAACAACAAGGGTAAAATGTACAGACTACAAAATCTTAAGTTTTCTTAAACTCACCAGAGAGAGGTTTCAGGATAAACAAGCAGTGAAATCTGAAGAAGGATAGCCCTTTCCAACCAGAGATGGGAAGTGAGCAATGGCTTTGCTTTCATGAAATTTAGGAGAGCTGTGGGTGCATTACAGCAAAGTAAGGAAAACACAGGTAAATTTTTTAGTGAGCTCTTTAAGATTCAGTATGAATGATGGAGTGTAGAAACTCTGGTAATTATAGACACAAAGTAAATTTAATAACTCAGAAATAATTCACTTTCTAAAGCAAAAATGGTAACAATGTGAATGGGTTTATAGAAACTGTCAAATTAAAATTCATGACAACAGTAGTATAAAAGAAGAGTGGAAAGAATTAGAAGTAAACTGCTTTAAGTTTGTTCCTTCAAATTATACTTGATGTCCTATAATATTATTTAAAGTTAAATTATGCTTAATTAAAGATAAATATTGTAAACTCAAGTGCAACTAAAATATAAAAATAATAGTAATAAAAATTAGTCATTATTGGAGATAGGATAAAATGATAAAAACTCATTTAATACAAAAACAAGCATATATGGAGAGAAAAGAAACAAAGAATAAATGAATCAAGTAGAAAACAAGTACCAGATTGTATATTTAAACCAATCATATCAATAATTATATTAAATATAAATGGTCTTAACATACAGAGATTGTCAGATTAGATAAAAAGCATAACCTAACTGTATGATATCCACAGAAACCTTAATATAGACAGATAAGTCCAAAATAAAAGATCAGAAAAAGATATACTTTGAAAATACTAATTAACAAAAATTAGAATAGCTCTATCAATATCAGAAAAAAATACTTTATAGAAAGGAATATTAGCAGGAATAAAAATCAATAGTATATAGTAACAAAAGGTTAAATTCTTCCAAAAGACACAATCATCCTAAATGTATTCTTAACAGCAGAGTTTCAAAATACCTGAAGCTATAACTGATAGAACTGAATGAAGAAATAGCCAAATCTACAATTTTAGTTGATTTCAGAACTTATCACTCGGTAGTCAATAGAACAAGTAGACACAAAATCAGTAAGAAGTTATCTAAAAGTAATCAACTAAATTGATCTAAATACAATTTATAAAACACTCCACTTCAATAGCAGGAGAATACACATTGGTTTTTCAAGTCCACATGAAACAGCCACTTAAGACAGACCAAAACTCAACATACTTAAAAGAATTGAAATTGTGAAGAGTATATTTTATGACCACATCCAAATTTAACCTGACATCAGTAATAGAAAGATAACCAGAAAATACGAAAATATTTGGGGATTATGTATCATAATTCTAAATGACCCATAAGTCAAAACTAACGTCACATCAGAAATGAGAAAGCATTTTGAATTGAATCAAAATAAAAATAGAACTTATCAAGTCTGTGGGATGTATATTTAAAAAGGATTATTTAGAGGAAATATACATTATTAAATGCTTACATTGGAAAAAACAGCAGGTCTCAAATCAATGATCCTTAAGCTACCATTGTAAGAAATAATGATAGGAAAGAAAGTCAAACCAAACAATGCGTTTAAAAGACAATAAATACAGATAAATGTTAAGAGCAGAGATCAGTGAAATGAATATTAAATGGAGCAAGAAAAAGATATCAAAGTTGATAATTTAAAAATGTCAAACAAGTAGATAAACTCCAGCCAGATCTGCAAGGAAAAAAAGAAGAAGCATACCTTTACAATATCAGAAATTAAAGAGGTAACATCATTATCAACCCTTAAGATATTAAAAGGATAATAAGGTGATATTGCAATTTCATGCCAATACATTTGACATCTTAGGTTAAAGGACAAGAAATTAAGAGAAACAAATTACTAGGGCACATCCAGACTAAATAGATAACTAAGAACACACAATTTTTTTTTTTTTGGTTTTGTTCTGTTTTTCTCTCTCGCTTTTCCCTCCTTTCTTTCCTCTTACATCACCCTCTCCTTTGTTTTTCAAATTACTCAGACTATGGCTTGTTGTTAGAAAGACATGGAATTGATGCCTGATATCTACACTCTGGCTGTTGTGCTTTGCCAATGATTTAAAATTTTAAGCTTCTATTTTTGTGGAAGGTACCCAAAGATTTGCATTTGAGGTACCCAAATCTACCTTATGAGTTTGGGTGTGCATATGAGAGAGAAGGAATTATAATTTTCTATTAAAATAACAAAAAGGTAAATTGTTTTTAAATCATAATTATAACATATGCTCACACTCTTTCAATTTAAAAGTGAAATCAAGCCAAACCAAACCATGTTAAAGTCAAGTAAAGGCAAGGCGACTTGCAGAGTAAATATTAAATACTTGTTTGCTGATTTGAATCAGTTATGTACCCCAGAAAGTATGATGTTCTTTTAATCCATTCTTGTGGGGGTGGACCTGTTGTGGGTGGGACCTTTTGATTAGGTTGCTTCCATGGAGTGTGACTCACCCAAGTCAAAGTAGGTCTTAATCCTTTACTGGAGTCCTGTAACCAAGCTCACTGAGAGAGAGAGAGAGCTTAGACAGAAGCACCCTGGGAGAAACAAGGAAGGACCTACAGAAGGGCAGATGCATTTTGGAGAAGACCAACAGATGTTACCATGTTGCCTTTCCACGTGAAAGAGGAACCCCAGATGCCATCAGCCTTCCTTCAGTGAAGGGATCTTCTTGTTGATGCCTTAATTTGGACATTGATGTGGATCCAGAATGGTAACTTGCAACTCAGTAAATCTCTGTTGTTAAAAGCCAACCCATTTCTGGTATATTGTATCCCAGCAGCTTCAGCAAACCAAAGCAATTTGTCTCTCTGATTCAAGGTCTGGGAAAAATGTACTCGGTGAATCTTACCCTGCCAATGGTCTTTTTCTTCTAACCTGGAGAGCTTTTTCAATAAAGACCTAATCCTCAGCATAGCATCATATAGCCCTTAGTGTAGTGACGTGTTTTTGTCATGGGTGAGCTCTAATACAGACTCCTCTACTCTATCTCTCCCCTCACTATGTTCAATAATAATTAACCTAAGGAAAATATTGTTACTGCAAGATACATAGTTCAGTCTGTTCCTCAAAGATTCCTTGGCTAGTGCTTCTAAAAGTTCTCATTGGCTGTATTTATATGGGTCCTACCTTTAACTTACACAAATTCCTGAGTATGCATTAAGATGATTTGTATTAGCATAGTTCTGATACTTAGTCATAGTAAAGTCCAAACATCACCAATTATAACTCTGATTCTCAATTACTTATTTCCCATAGCCTCCAGCCTACTCCCACTGATATTAAATTCTTTTTCTATTGTAAGTATTTTCCATGACATATGCTTCTTCACTCCTTTACTCACTTACTCACTTACAAAAACTTGTTGACTCCTTAATCTGATCTGGGCATTATCCCATAATTGGAATAGCTTTGTTCACCCTCTCACTTAATAGAAAGCTCTCATTGGACTTCATATTCTATCTTAAAACCTACCTCTCTAACTCTGAATTCATAGTAAATAATGTTTTAAATTTCTTTTTCACAAATACTGATTTTTAAATATTTAAAAGTTATTAAGTTTTAAGTTTCATCTTTGCAATTTGATTGTAGACTCCTTGAAAGATGGACTTGGGCTATCTAGTTATTTTACTTTTCCTAATTTTTTAAGTATTTGACATGTAATTGGTGTCCAATAAATCATGAGAGAGTTACTGATAAATTGATGTAAACTTTCAGTCACTAAGAAAAACATCATTATATTTAGAAAACATTCCTGTCAAACATCTATTCATCCATCTCACTTATTTTTCTCTTGGCATTGCAAACTGTAAATGTTTTTCTACTATTAGCATACATACCTGTGCAGTATCCTCATGAGTTTCCTTTGCTACAGCCTTTTCCCCTAATCTGTCATTATGCTTGCATTGTGCATTTTAATGCATAATGGAAAAGCTGCATGCATGGTGAACAGAGGCAGAATGTATTTTTCAGGCTGATAAGTTGTGTTTCATGTAATGTCAGTTTCTCTCTCTGCATTTACTCTGTTCTCAGTAGATGTGTTTCAAATTAATAGAGCATTAGTCCCTAATCAAGGAGGTATTTAGGAATACATTTTTAATTAAAATGAACTATGGGGAGGAATAAATAGTGCTAGACTTTTTGTGTTAATTTGACATAATACATTACTCCTGTAATTCTGTGCATTATTAAAGATTAGACCATTGGTATTCTGTAAACCCAATAGAAAAATTAAGGCAAACATAAAAAAGCAGGTTTAGTAGAATATTTTTTAAAAAGCTTAAAATGAATCATAGAATGTAATGGAAACCAAATCATAAATATAATATATACTTGTAAGGCCACAAAGCAATCAAGCCACCCACTTGTTTACAAGCGATGAACACTACATGAGAGATGCATCACTTGTTTTTAATGACAGAAATTGCGCGGTCTCCCTCGGCAGTATTACCATCTTTGTCATTAGTAAGTAAGTTCACAAGTCAGCTTCAGTGAGCAATACTTATTTAAAGCATTCCAAAAATGCATTTTTCATTTTAGGCATGAACTATATAAGGCCTAAATTCTAACAAAAGGATTTCATAGCTGCTGTTACACATTAGCAAAACTTCAGACAAAGTGAAAAACAAAACAAAACTCAAATCAGTCAGATATCGCCTGTGAAGAGACATGATAGCTTATAATCTTGCATATCTGAATATGTGAATTAATAGTGTATATATATAATACTGTAATACTTTTTCTGTAATTGGGATCTGAGGTCTTTTCATCTTATTGGCCAAGATCTCTCACGTTTCTTATTGTATTATTATTATAATTTATCTCTAGTTGTGTGATTTTTATGAATGAGTGAAGGATCAAAGTAGCACTCTTCAGGCTTCTGCTAAAGGCTTTCAATAGAAAACAGTTTCCTTGAGTGCCAGCACAGGAAATCCATATAGTGGCTTTACTACAAGAAGCAGCAGATGCTTCAAGATCTCTGCACTCAGAATTGCTCTATAAATTTAGAGAGCCAAAACAGCTTCTGTGTATTATTGTATCTTAAAGGAGCAGCGTTATAAAAACGTAAATGCTTCAGCTTGCCAAATTGGGAGGCAAGTTGCTATTATTTATAAGGTGCTTGGTACTACTGATATCTGGCTCATTTCACCATTAAAAACCATAGTGGAACCTTGGGATTTAGTGTTTGCATCTGTGCTTCTTTGTAAGAAAGAGCCACAGTGAAAACAGATTAGTCATTTCTTAAAAATCCAGATTCAAAAAGGAAAGATGAATGTGCAAAAAAAAAAAAAGGGAGACATTTTGAAACCATCTCAAAATTATAATGTATATAATATATGAACTTGCCTTGACCATTTTTCTGCTTTATTTGTACATAAATTTACCTCTGGAGACTGGCAACAAGTCCCATTAATTCCCACCAACCCCACCAAAAAGACTTGTTCTTAAGCCTTCAATAAAATATGATTTTTGGTCTCTTTACCTGTCATGGATTAGAATAATTGAGAGTATCTTCAGTGCACACAGTCTTATGTTTTCATTAAAATCAAAAGATTAGGGAATTAAACAGAATATATTATGTTTTCTATTTATACATATATGTGCATATGTATATGCATATGTATATGTGTTTTAGTTTGTTAAGGCTGCCAAAATGCAACATACCAGAGATGGATTGACTTTTCATAAGGGGATTTATTTAATTACAAATTTACAGTCATTTAGAGGGATGGCAACTCGTTTTCATGTACTTTTCAGTCACTTGGGAAGCACACGGTGACGTCTACTGGGCCTCTCGGCAGGTCCTTTCTGCATCTCCAGACCTCTGGTCCGGGGCTGCCTCTGAGTGCCTCTCTTCCACTCCTCCTTTTAAGCCTCACTCATTGCGGAAGGCGCTTGCCTTAGCCCACCACATATATAATCAGCCATGGATGAAATTTACATGCTGATGATTAACTGGGCACCATCATCTGGCCAAGCTGATACATGAACCGAACCACTATAGTACTTATACATATATAGTATATGTATATATATCATATAGTCAGGCCAAGCTCACCAGCGTTACAAGAGCAAGCAAGACAATATCTCCTTTTTAAATACCCTATTAGTCACAGATTACATTCTCTGACAACCATTTTCCCCCTTTGGAGAAATAAAAAAATTCTATATCGTACTTAAATAAAATGTATATGAATTAATATTAGGATAAGCTGCCACTAAAATATTTCTTTCTAATGGCAAGATACCATAGAGTAAAACAAGTTCTAAAATATATTCCTTAGGAGACTGTCAAAATTATTTCTATGGTGTATTAATTTCTAGGGCTACTATGACAAATTACTACAAACTGGATGGCTTAAACCAACAGGAATTTATACTGTAAGAGGATAAAGACCCACCCTGAATGATGTGGGTCACATCTCAGCTTAATATCCTACTCACCAAAAATGGCTCCACACCCACCAGATAGGATTAGCTTTAAAAACATGTTTTTCTGGCATATATTTAGCTTCAAACCATTACACAGTTTTCTGGCAGCCACAGACATTATTGCATTACTTGGCTTGTGGCAGCAAACATCAATCTCTGCCTCTATCTTCATATGCCCGTCTTCCCTCTGTGCCTGTGTCTCTGTGTCCAAATTTCCCTTTTCCTATAAGGACACCAAGTCATATTGGATTTCACCCAATCCAGCTTGCATTCTGCCATGGCTAAGTACAGATGCCATTTTAGCTAGGTTATGATATCCAGTGTTTGTCAAGCAAGCACTGATCTGATTATTATTGTAAAGGTAAATTGTAGATCGATTTGCACCTATAGTCTGCTGGTTTCAACTATAGCTGAGGGTATCTACACTCAATAAAGGAGACTGCTCTCATTGATGAGGGGAGTTCCCTCATCCAATCAGTTGGAATTCCAGAAAGCCAGAACTGAGGATTTCAGAATTCTAAAAGAAGGATTTCTGCCTCCATTTCAGCAAGCTAGCTTCTCTTGGGGGAATTCAACTTCACCATTGTAGGAGTTTCCTACTTGTAGCCTGCCCTATAGAATTACACTTGCCAACCCCCAAGTTTATGTGAGCTAATTCCTTTAATAAATCTCATATATATATACTGTATCTACCATTGGTTCTGTTCTGTGAAGAACACTGACTAGTACAATCCCAGCATACTTCTACTACTTCTAGCTGTGAAAACACTATCTCCAAATAAGGACACATTCATAGGTGCTGAAGGTTAGGACCTGAACATATCTTTTGAGAGGGCACAATTCAACCTGTTAAATATGGTAGAAATGTTAAGAAAACACAAAATACAGATAAATTTTTCAGTTATAAAACTTAAGACTTCTGACTTCTTCATAGGATATAGAAAGCTGAAAACAGCATTGCTCCTACTTAACAAGAGCAACAACAGAGAGCTGAGGATGTTGAACAACCAAATGACCCAAAATCTATGGAAAAAAAGGTTCCTCCAAGGAAAAAGGGAACGCAGCACTTGCTTCCCAGGGACAGTTTCCGTCAAGACACCATACACAAATTGTTAACAAGAATTCAACTACAATTTTTAACAACTTGCCAAAATCTAAGCGTGCATTAGCATGGGAATAGAGAACCACTGAGAGTCACAGACAAAAGATGAACAACTACTCAAGGTCAAGCTTTGTCCTTCTACTCGCCAGATGATTATAAAAAGCTTGAGGAAAAGTAAGCGTACTAGGAAAGCATCCTCCCGCGGTACAGACTTTGGGGATGGAAACACCTGCTGGTGCTTCTGCTGTTGGAAAGGCACAAAGCCCCACCTGAATCTTTCTATCCTATCATCCCAAAAGAACAAAAGCTTTAACATGCTGGGGGAAAAGCAGCAAAGACTGTAGTCCTGAGGGCACTAATGAGGACCCAATGCAGCTGGAGGAAGCATGCAGAAAAAAATCCTCTGTCAGAGAGGGGATGTGTCACAAATACATCCTGAGCCCTGACCATTCAAATCTTCAGAGAAAGAATCACTGCAACATATTCAGCCCTGAAACCAAGGAATAATGCCTGCCTGAAACAGAGGCAAAGTCAGATAAATAGAGAATATATGTTCCACTATGCTTCACCATGAGATCAATGAGCATTGAATAACAAGTAACAATCTATTCCTGGGAGAGGACACAAGGAATGAGGCATAAGACAAAGGAAAGATCTAACACTGAGCTGGAGCAGATATCAATGAAAACGTTCTGGTAAAACAAGCCCCAACCTGGAGATACTTGAAACCAGGGATTCACTGAGGGTAACCAAATTGGTAATACAATTTAACCCCAGCTCAATTCCAGACTAGATTAACACGAGCTCCCATTCTGAAGACCTAGCAGAAAATACATACCCTATCATGGCACAGAACTACTGATTTCAGTTTCTACTGTCCTACATAAAAAAAAAAAAAAATGAGACATAAAATGAAGCCAGAAAAGATTAACAGATATTTCAGAGCTAATGCTATTAACTAAACTATATGGAGATATAATATGGATGATACAGCTTTCAGACAAGGAGTGTAAAATAATTATGATTAATATGTTAAAGCCTCCAGCAGATGTAGTGCATGGTATATATTTTCAGATGGATAATTTGATCAGAGTGATGAAAAATATAAGATAAAATCAAATGAAAATGCAAAATAAAAAACAAAATAGCAAAGATGAAGAATGCTTCCAATTGCTCATCAGCAGACTACACAGATCTGAAGAAAGAATAAGTAAACGTAAAGATAAGTTCTTACACATTACCTAAACAGAAACTCAGAGAGTAAGAGAAGTAAGGATAAAGACAACAGTTTCTTAGAGATTAGGGCAATATTAAATCCAATTCCAATAGGAATCCGAACAGAAAAAGAAGAGAGAAGGACAGAAGAAATGTTTGACGACATAATAGTAGAGAACATTCTAAAACGTATTACATACTAAATCACTGATGCAAGAATCTCAGAGAATACCAAACAATAACAACAAAACCCACTTAGCCATAATATATTCAAACTGCTAAAATAAAAGACAAGATGAGGGCGGCTGCCATGGCTCAGCAGGCAGAGCTCCGACCTGCCGTGCTTGAGGTCTGGAGTTCGATCACTGGTGCCTCCTGCCCATATGCAAATTTAAAAAAAAAAAAAAAAAGACAAGATGAAATTTTAAAATACAATCAGACAAAAAAGATGCATTGTTTACACTATGACAAAAATAAGAAACAAACATCTTCCCAGAAACCATGCAAGTCAGCTGAAAGGGAGAAAAGAGTCAGCCCAGAATCGCATGCTCAGTGAAAATATCTTTAAAAAATGAAGGACAATAATGACTTTCTCAGACAAACAAACCTGAGATAATTCATAGCCAGCAAAGCTGCATTATAAGAAATATCAACAAAAGTTATTCAGTCAGGAAGAAAGAAGTTAAATGATATGACATAAACTTAGATCTTTAAAAAAAAAAGAAAAGTGCCAAGGATAGAATAAATGTGAAGATAAATAAAACATTATTTTTAATTAATTTTTATTGTTCTAGGAGATAAATGATATCTAAAACAAAAAATAATACTCAATTTTTTAAAAGTAATGTATTGTGTGTTGATAGTATGTTTAAAACTAAAAAATAGGATGACAATATCATTCTCTTAGCAATTGTTTAGAACAGGTAGACAAAAATATCAGTGAATAACATAGAAAATATAAAGAGCCTATTAGTCAACTTGACTGATATTTATAGGAAACACCATACAACAACAGCAGAATATGATTTTTTTTTCAAGTTCACATGGAATATTTACCAACCTAGAATATATTCTGGGTCATAATGTTTTAAAATTGAAATTATACAATGTATGTTCTTAGGCCATAAAAGAACTAAATGACTGTATAACAGAAAGACATTTTAAATATGTCCAAATACTGGAAATTTAACAGCATACTTCTAAATAATCTAATAATGAGAGAGAATATGAGAAAGGAAATAAGGAAATATCTTAAATTAAATGTCAAAAAACCTATCCAAATGTGTAGGATGCAATGAAAGGAGTGTTTAAAGAGAAATTTATGAATTATATAATTATCTTAATAAAGGAGAAAGATCTTGAATAAATGATCTAAATTCCTCTCTTTAAAACTATAAAAAAAGAGCAAATTATACACAATTAGGCAGAAAGAAGAAAATAATAAACATAAGAGCAGAAACTAATAAAATTGAGGGAAAAATAGAGCAACAAAAACAAAAAAAAAAACAAGAGGTTATTCTTTGAAAAATATTTATAGCATCTATAAACCTCCAGCCAGAGTAACCAAGGAGGGGGAAAAATAGAGCAAAAGTACAAATTAGCATGAATGAAAGAATGGATATCATTATAGGCAATACCGATAATAAAGGAAAACTAGGGAATACTAGAAACAACTGTATTCCAGAAAGTCGATTTCTTAGGTTAGATGAATATATTCCTTGAAAGAAACAAACTACTAAAGTACATTCAAGGATAAATAAACATTTAGAATAGTCCTATGTCTATAAAATAAATTGAATTTGCAGTTAAAAACATCTAATAATGAAAACAGCCCAGACGGCTTCACTAGTGAATTCAAACATTTAAGAAAAAAATAATGCCAAGTATCCAAAGTCTTCTGGAATATGGACAATGAGAAAACATTTCTAAATCCATTTTAAGAAGGCAATGTTATATAGAAACCCACACCATGCACACACATTACATGAAAATAAATAGAATATCCAACATCTCTCATGGACATAGATTCAAAATCCTCAATAATATATTAGTAAATTGAACAAAATAATATATAATGTTGACAGTATTTCAGGACATCATTAGTCAATGTTGGGAAACAGAATCAACAGGAGATATCTGTAAATATGAGGTCTTATAAAAGTGTCGCATGAAACTATGGGGATGTACGAGTCCAAATTCCATAAGGCAGACTGCAAGCAGGCAACTCCAATCAAGGCCTTGGATGGATTCCCCAGGAGAGGGTAGCTGGCTGAAGTGGTGATGAAAATGCTCTCTTCTGACTGCTGAAGTTATCACTTCCTCCTTTAAACCCCTTCATCTGATTGGATTAAACATCTCTCATTGTAGAAGACACTCCCCTTAGTTGATTGTAGATGTAATCAGCCATAGATGCAATCAACTTATTGATGATATAAGTCCATGAAATGTCCTCATGGTAATAGTTAGGCCAGTGTTTGCTTGACCAGACAACTGGGCACCATCACCTGGCTGAGTTGACACATGAACCTATCCATCACAAAGGCCAAATGAAATTTGCCCCAGGAACACAAGTCTAGTCCATCAGTTAATGTAACTCTTCATTATCAAAAGCAGACTAAGAAAAAGAACAACATGTTTATCTGAATAGATGCCAAAAAAGCCTTTGACAAAATTCTATCCAATCCATGTTTAAAACACTTAGCAAGTGAGGAATAGAAAGGAAGTCCAAAAATTGGAAAAGACATCCCCAAAATAGTTATAGCTAACATCACAATTAAAGCTAAAATATTCAGTGGCATCTCCCTCTGATCAAGAGAAGGATTTCTGCTCTTATCACTTTTGTTCAGCACTGTACTATAGGCCTTCATTGACGCAATATGTCAAGAAAAAGAAATAGATTACATACATTACATAATATGTCAAGAAAAGGAAATAGATTACCTACATTACAATATATAAGAAATAGATTACATATATTCAAATAGATTACATATATATTTGAACGTAATTAATAAAGTTGTCTCCAAAAGTGTGATTTTTGGAGAAAAGAAAGACATAGAAATTTGTAGAAGAGATTATAACATTAAGAACTATACCTACACATATATGGTTATTTAATTTTCAACAAGTTGCAAAGGCAATTCATTGGAGAATAGGCAGTAAGTTCAACAATTGATGCTGACCAACTAGTCATATACAAAAAAAAAAAAAACCTTCATCCATACCTCACATCTTATAATGAAAACTGACTAAAAATAGACCATTGATGTAAATATAAAACCTGAACTAAAACCTCAAGAGAAAACATGGAAGAAGATCTTTGTAACTTTGTGTTTACAAAATTGTAATCTTCATGAGGATTTTTCTGTGACACCACAAGGATGATTCAAAAAAGACAAAAACTAACACATTTAAATTAAGAGCACTGTTTTAGACAAGAAAATAAAAATTAAAATCACAGAGTGGGGAAATATTTTCAAGTCTCATTTCTGATAAAGGACTTCAATCAAGAACTTTGGATTCAAAGTCTGTGATAAGAAACTGTGGAAAGAAACAAAGAGCCAAATTTAAAAATTTGGTAAAAGATTTGAAAAGACATTTTGCCAAAGACACATGGATAACACGTAAAAGATATCCAAAATCATTATTTATTACAGAAATGCAGATTAAATTCATTGGAGAAAACAATACCCAACTATTGAAACAGAGATAGATAGATAGATAGATAGATAGATAGATAGATAGATAGATAGATAGATAGATAGATAGATAATTAAGCTGAAACTACCGAGTGCTGCTGAGGGTTGAAAGGAACTCATACTCCCATACATTGCTGGTAGAAATGGCAAGTATGGAAACCTATTTGGTGACTTCTTACAAATATAAACATATAGTACATATGTCTGACAAAGCAATCCCACATCCAGATATTTACCAACGTGAAATAAAACCTATGTTCACACTAAGACCTATATGCAAATATCTATAATGGCTTTATTCATAAGGATCAAATAATTCAAATATCATTTAGTTCAAAAGTGAATAAACTATAGTACATGCATACAATGGAATACTACTTTGTAAAAAAATATATATAAATTATGGCTATATGCAACAACATGGATAAATTGCAAATGCTTATGCTAAATAAAAGAAGCCAGACTTAAATGTCTAGATATTGTATGATACCATATATATGATATTCTGCAAAAGGTAAAACTATAAGGAAAGAAAATAGATTGACTGTTGCCAGATCCTGGGGGCGAGGGGGCCATTTAACTACAAAGGAATATAGGGTAATTTTATTCTACATCTTGATTGTGTTGGTGGCTCACAATGATACGTGTGTCAAGAATTATAAAATTGTACACTAAAAACAGTTTAGTTTGAAAATTAAACTGTAAGAAAATGAATGGAGAAAATTAATCATAGGATACAACATAGACTGAATGATACATTTTTGTTTCAAAAAATGGAAATATTACAATAAATGTATATGTGACTTTGAGATAGAGCCTGATTTCAAAATAACCACATGTGAGTCATATAGGTTATAGAAGTGAGGATATATTGAGACTGTTTCCCTTCTGGAGAATTAGAAAGCATATTAGCATGTTAAAGGCTGTTCCAAATATAAAAATAGAGAAACTTTTCTTGTGTTTACACCTCTTAAAGCAATACCTTTTCGTTGGACACACGTTTGACAGAGATAACATATAAAATCCAGAATTTTGAAAAGCCTATTGCTGATATTAGCTGAAAAGCATTTTTTAAGTGAGCTATAATCTAATCTGTTTTAGAGAAATACTATTTATTTACATAAATTATTAACTAAGAAATACAATAGTGTGCCCCCAACTGGATAATTGTGTTGAGTAAATTGACCAGTAGATAGTTATTCTTTTATTAATACTACCATAGTTATTTGAAAATGATCGCTCCCCAAAACTTGGACCCATAACTCAAGATTATGCTGATGAAGGACTCAGTTGGAAATCATTCTTGATAAATGCCAGGCAGAGCTGGCTATGTAATTTGTGGGGTCCAGTGACAGATAAGTGGCTGCGCCCTTGTCCAAAGAGCAGAGGAAAAAGTATTGTTAAACAGTACTCAAATATTTAACTTTTTCCTTTCTTCCACAGTCTCTCTCATGACCTGTCAGAATATTTTTAATTGCTATTTAACATGGCTCTCCCTCTGCACGGAGAAACTCACCTGGGAATGGAGACCTTCATAGATGGTCTGGATTTGGCTTTAGGCTTCACGTGTGCATGTTCAGACAACCAGGAAATCGGTACCTCCTTTATATGACCTCCCAACCCAATCCACAGCAGTTGGGGAACCCCCAAGTGGTTGCAACCTCCACATCAGGAAGCTCACCCCACCTAGTCACTCACCTAACACATCCTGACAGTGCTAGGCTGGGGTGGGGCCGACCACCTTCACGCTCCTTCCTGAAATTCTCCAGGGTGTTTGCACCCAACCTCGGCTAAAGCTTTCTGTTTGTTATGCACACCAATTCCTATGCTATACTCATGGAGAGTCTGTTTCAGTTAAGTCTTTGGTGAGGTCCAGAAATCAGCATGTTTAAGAAGTTCTGCAGATGATGCTGATGTTGTTCTACTTTTAAAATAAGTAATTCACCTCTAAATTATAAGGAGGAGTTCGGGGTAGTTCTGATATTTCAAACCACATTAAATTGGCATCTGGAAAGAGGCTATTTTATTATTCAATAGGAGCAGAATTCAACTTAGATCAGCCATTTAAAAAGTATAAATTATTTTGTCCCTTATATTTTAGAGGTGTCAGGGCAAGACTTAGAAGGTGTGGGTCGGAGATTAGGTTTAGTGCCAAAGAAGTCCTTAAAGATGAAGTTATATAAAACTTTCTTAGAAACAAAGCAATCTCATAAAAAGAGAGAAATATTAGCAAATTTTTATATAACATGGCAATGGAAGAGGTGGATGGGTCTGTTTACTTGAACTGTTCAAAAATAAATTCGTATATTATTATATCTGGATGAAACCAGTTTCTTTCCAATGTAACCAAGCAAGCAAAACACTGAAATTTTTCACATACTCTTGTTCTAATTATTTCAGCATCATTATCTATAGATTGTTAAACATATTTATGGTTTTAAAAAAGAAAGAAAAAAATACTTAAAAATGACCAAAGGTTTTTAACAGAGGAAATAATTTCTTAAATTTTTAAGCTTAGTTGAAGATAATTAAATTTGTTATCATCTGTTAAAACAGCAACAAGAAACTTGTAAATACAGATAAATAGCATAGTTTTTTCCGGTCTCAACTGGGCCAATTCTTCTTTCACATGGCTCTCAGGGGCATCGATTTAAACGAGAAATGCAATCTTATTATAACCTTCCTATAAATACTTTAATGGCTATCTAACATCTTCAACAAAATTGTCTTTTTCTTAATGTCTCATAAAAGGACATTCCAGATTTAGCTGTTCCCTTCCCACTATCTCTTCCACAATCCCGTGCTCCATAAATGTCAGGCATTCTGGACTGCTTGCTTTCCTACAAGTTGTCTTCTGCCCTCACTACTAGTTAAATGTGTCTTCATTCTTTGAGACTGTGCTTAAATGTTGCCTCTTTGAGACAGAGTTTCTCTGGCCTGTTGCAGACTATATCACATGCCCTTTCAAAAAAAGAAAAAACAAGGAGAAAGAGAAGAATTGGGGAAGTGAAAAGCAAAGTGAAAATGATGTGGCCGAGTAAAAAGAAACTCGGACAGTGTCTGGAATGTTTATTCCTCATAATCCTGGTTTTGCAGTTAACTTGTTCTGTGGACTCCAAAACAACACTCCATCTTCTCTGCCTCGATTACCTCATTGATTAATGACAAAGATAGCCTACATAACTCCTAAATTACATGCCAGTTCTTACTGTCATCTGCATTTATGGTGTTAGGAGTAAGGAGAAAGAATATGAAAGTGAAGGAATGGGATTTAAAAAATAGTCTTTCTTAAAAGAGACCAGAGATGGAGAAGAGAAAAGGTAAAAACACATGCAGATTGGGAGGCTGAATTGAAAGTGAGTAGCTGAACTATGGAAGCCATCCAACAGGAGTCATCCAAAATTCTCTCATCACAAAATGTCTCTGTTAATGATTTAAAGAGGGGAAGAGATGGGTGTTCCTGTTGAATGGTCTTCAAAGTAAAGGGTAATGGAGATTGAAAAGGGCAAAGACTATATGAACAGCTGCTATATAGTCATTTGCCAAATATTTACTGAGCATCTACCAAGCAAGATCTTCTGTTTCTGGCTTTGGAGTTACAACAGTGAGTACAGGTCAACCTTGATCTCTTATCATTAGGTAGCTTTGGTTACGTACCATGAAGGCCCAATAGTTCTAAATCATCATTTGCTTCAACAATATGCAGTAGCAGGACACGGAAGGATAGACTGGTAGTGCTTACCCAGGATTTGATGAGGAAACTACTGAGGTCAGAAATGAGGTCCTAAGGTAGTTGTGGGAGCTTTATATAAAATGCAGCCCTAGCTAATTGGGAGGACAAGTGAAGCCTGAATATAAAGAGTCATAAATTGAGGTCAAGCTGAGGGTGAATGGTGAGTATTTTCAAGTTACAATATACAGTTACAAATGATTCAAATTTATGGTTTTAAGCAAGCTAAGCATAACAAAAATACATAATGCACAAGGCAAGAAGCCAGCATTCAGAAAGCAATGATATTAGAGCTAAATGAAAATTATTAACTCCAGTTGTACACTTGATTACCCTTGAGCAGTTTCAATTGATTTGGGTAAAACTCACATATGAAGAAATCTGAGATTCTTTCCTGCATGTTTGGCTCAGTTTGTAGTCCTCACACAAACACTAAAGTACAAGTCCAAAGAATTAGATAACTACGCATGAGATTTTTTTGAGCTTTTGGTACCTTTATATTTATAATGAAGTCTTTGGTTCTTTTATCTTTATCCTTTGCTCTTCTCCCAAAGAGATACAATAAATGTGCGTGAATCAAATACCAAAATTATAGCAAAGTGCTTTAGTTTCAGAGCCACAGTTACTAACCCTTACAAGATTAAAACCAAAATATTAAATGATGGTTTGCTGAGAAAATCAAAGAAAAAAAGTGAATTTGGGAGTATATTAGAAATGTGCTAATTTAAAAATTGTTGAACTCATATCTTTTAAAATTTAACCTCTTAAATATCAGTTATTAAGAAATTTGTCCTTTTTATACAACTTAAAGAAAAATCAATGGCAACAGAGCTCTCAGGATTTATCAATGTGTTAAATGTGTAAGTTGACAACTTTGTATTAGTTATTGGATTTTTATCCTGAGGAACAGATATTTTCATGTCACCTAAAAAAAAAGATTCACTGGGAGAAAAAAAAAAGAAAAACAAAGTCTGTACTACTTGATTAGGATTCTGCAAAAGCAAATTACTTTTAGTAAAACATAATTAAAATATAATACATGAAATCATACCAGCACCATATCCTTTTCACTAATTAAAAAAATCAATTTATTCTACATTTATGATTCTATAAATTCTTACTAAAAGTGGCTCTCATTCTCCCCATTTTCTCTAGAAGTGTTACTGGATACTGAGCTGAAGCATCAAACTATTTTGTTAGAATTAGACCAAAGATTAATTGTCAATATGAGATAATTCAATTATCCATCCTGAAATGATGATAAATTTCAATGTATGCAAGGAAGCTCTATGATCAGGCTATCACAATGATGTAATAAGTTTTCTCTTTTGGGGAAACTGGATAAAGGAGGCAATATCTAATTAGTCATGACAAGAGTGACTAATATCACTTGACATCAATGTCTGTGTTTTAAGCAGAGGCTTCACCGATGACCATTTGGGTGCAAACAATCTCTTATGGCAGTGAATTCTATTGGAACACAAAGGGTGTTACTGAAATGAATTTGTGTTGTGTTTCATATACTAAGATTTATCGAAAACTTTTGAATTCAATTTTATTCTTGAGGCTATTAAAGGTAAAAATAATAAATTTGTATATATATGTGCTTGAAAAATAAAAGATGGCTAAATGGCAGCAAAAGTCAAGTTGATTCCTTTTCTGGTTTCAAATTTTCAGCTGACTTTAAAAAGTCATCACATTTATATATATTTTACACATATAAAAATATTATATATATAAATTGTAATTGTGTTTACATATATCACTTCTTTATTAATACCTATTCTTGGCTCAATCGTGAAAAATTTATTTTGTTGATTTGATATTTAAGAAAATTCTACATACCTGGTCGTGTTCTGTGTCACATTGTGGAGATGCTGAAGCACTGCTTTTGCACAGCTGCAGATTAATTCTTGGACAGATTTTTCTGCTTCACTACCTCTTTTGTAGGTGCCAAAAATAATTGCTGATTGTGCCAAGCTGTGTCTTTATCACCTGTCAAAGAGCTTGGCACATTGTCGTGTGGCATCTAAGGTAGGTATGCATTTATCCCTGCCTTTACTTTCCTCATTGCCTTCTATTCATTAACCTTTTATTTCTCTCATTGGCTTTTGTCATCCCTTGTATGAGATAAGCTTGAGGTCCATGTGATGTGTCTATTGTTTTCTCATTTCCATTTTCAAAGGTGGTGACTTTTTAAAATCAGCTAAATATTTGAAATCAGAAAAGGAGTAAATTTGATTTTTGCTGCCATTTGGCCATCTTTTATTTTTCAAGCACATCCAACCACAAACCTAGGGAAAATAGAGATGAAACAAAGAATGAATGCTGGGCCAGCTCCAGAGTGTTTTCTGCCCAAACCTCTGAGAGATAATGTTGGACATAACACTCTTGTGATTCAGCAACCTGAAGGTATTCTGACTCAATGCAACTGGAAAGTAGTAAGCATATGCTTTTGTGGATTAAATTTTAGTTTTCATTCCAACACCACTTGATCACTTGGATTGGCTTTGTTTGTGAAAACATCTAAATAAAAACACAACACTATATGAAATGATAATAACCTCAGAATCAGTTGTGGGTTTTTTTTTTTAGGATCAGATTTAAAGATCCTTTATTTGCACATATATTTGCAAATGAATAGAAAGTTAAAGTATACTAAAATTTTATCACAACGCATCAACCATTTGTATTTTTTTCTATATCCATTCCACTAAAAAGTGTAGTATATCATAGTGTATCATACTAGCTTTCCAGTGTTCTGGGAGTGGTATATAAGAATTCTGAACTAGAAATCACTTTTTACCAATAAATGATAGAAGAGTGTCATTTAAGTCATTTTGATAACACAATATAAAACTGTGCTAAAATCAAATAACAAACTGAAATTTCATCTATTTTCTCCAGATCATTAACTTTTAATATCCAGATGTTCAATTACTATAAAAGAATTAAAAATATATTCTATATCTGGGCAATTGGTAATGTCAAAGTGCCATTCTGAATAGCAAGTCAATAGTTGAGGTGAAATATATTCTCTTTTATATACTAACCAATAACATTTTTTCTCTATTATACATTAGAAAAGAGAAAGAATGAAAGACTATTTTGCTTTTATTTGCAACCATATTAAATGGAGGCGCATTATTTTTATGAAGAATAGAGTTCAAATATTTTAATCTGCACCTGTCGCCCAGAAGGGAGTTTTGCATTAGGACCTGCATATGCAGGCACCAGGAATCAAACCCGGGTCTCCGGCATGGCAGGTGAGAAGTCTGCCACTCAGCCACCGTGGCCCACCTGATGCTTGCCTGATTTTAATGAGTATGTTTGAAGGTTGCTCTCCTCGCCCCAAAGAGCACTGGGTCCTATTGAGAAAACTGCTAGAGATGGTACATAGGCCACAGGTGCTAAAGAGAAGGAAATGTAGCATTTTGTTCCATGTATGGACATTAGACTTACTGAGTATGAATTACAGAAAATGCATGCATATACTGACTTTAAAAACAAAAGCAAATTATACCTGTGTGTACATGTACACTTATATGTGATTTTGTGAGTTGTCATTGGTGTATCTTGATATACTTAGTAGTGTTCAAAATGGGGTTTTCCCTTAGTTTAAATTGGGTTTAATTGAAATATTTCTGTTCATATCATAGATTCGTGGCATATTTTCACAGGAAAAGAAAGGAATAGGAGACGGGCCCAAACCTTGATACTGCTTTACAAGAGGTGTTTTTCAAGACCCCCAGCTATCCCCTCTGGGTGGTTCTTTTTTGTAAGATTATCGTCACCATTACAAAGTGCAAAGCTTTTGCAACCTCCTTCCTACCTTTGGGCCCAAAAGTTGTTTTAAGACCTGAAAACTAAGCAGTGTTTTAGTCAAGTCTTATGATTTCTCTGGAAATAAAATTCCCTCAAAATTTAGGAGGCTTCCTGCCAACCAGTTCACATGCCAAGTAACCACATACCAAGTTTTACCTACATGTAATTCTCAAGCATGATTTCTTTCTTTTCTTCTTACACCAAACTTTTCCCTACATTTCTTTCAATCTGCCTCTCTCCTTTCCTTCTCCTTTTCACTCCATCCCTTTTAATGGCAATTAAGTTAAGGCTATTAGGTGCCAATAACTTTGGGTAGGATGGTAACCCCTTAATCTGATCATCTCATCTTTGCTGCAAGACTCAATACTGGGATCAACTGGGAAATCTTAGCGGGCCTTTGACATTCAAACACTTTCTTCAGTTTTATCTATGACTTGAGGTCCAACAATTATCTTTTCCGAATTATAAAGCCTTTGATCTCACCTTGAAAGCCAACCAATTATTGTTAAACTTCTCTCTTTCTTGTAATATTTTGTTGAGAATAGTCAACACATACTCTGATTTTTCCAAGCCACTTTCCCTAAAATAATAGGGTTAGTTAGTTGGCATATTGCCTTCCTTCCAAGTATTTTACAAGTATTTAACATAGCAGGCAAGGGTCTCCAGTCATATGGCCTGCTATAGCTGCTTCTTTACTGCCAGCTATTAATCCACAACCCAGTGCTAAGCATTTAGGGTTTTCTGATACCAATTTATGTTTATGGTAGTAAGTGCTAGCTAGTAAAATATCAGCTTCAATATTTCAGTGAATCAACAGAACAAAAGTTATTCTCCACTAATGTCAAGTTCAGCGGATGGCAGGGAGAGGACTAGGGAATTTGTTGCACATGGTCACTTAGTGACATAGGCTTTATCATTCCCTGGGTTCTCAATCTTCTACTAGATCTCATGCTTTTGGCTGAAAAATGGAGGAAATAATCAAGGATGATGCTTAGGGGAGATTTTTACAGTCCATAACCAGAAATGACATATTGCCTTTGCCCATTTCTTTTGGCCAAAATGCAGCATTTGGCCAAACCTCACTACCTTGTACTCTATATATCCAGGGAATGGTTTCTGGATTATGTAAACAGTAAATTGCTGCTGCAGATAAGAATCAATCTTTCATTTTCTTTATTAGAGTTTGGATTATTTGGGGGAAAATGCTTTCTCTTTTAAGTAAGGGTTTGCAACAAACTAGTTTTCTTAAAAAGGCAAAATATTTCCCTTTATGTACATCCATTCTTCCACCATAATAATGATCTCCAGCACTTAAGACAAAGATCAGAAAACTATGCACTGCAGGTTAGCCGCCTGTGTGTGTGAATAAAGTTTTATTGGAGCATAGCCATGATCATTTATTCCAGGCACAATGGCAGAGTTCAGTAGCTTACACCAGGGCCTTATGGCCCACAAGCATAAAATATGTATTTTAAGAAAAAGCTTGCTGATCTCTAACTTAAGGAACCCTAAATCAACTTTGCATATATCTGCCTAGGACAATGAATTAAAAAAGATATTGTTCTCTCAAGAAATGATCTTTTATGGATCTCAGGCTTATCTTAATAATATTTTACTTGAGAAAAAGAATGATGATTTATTTTTTAACTTGACAACATCATTTTAGAAACCTGAGCACCAGAGAATTAAATGCTTCATGTAGGAAATAGCATTTAAGTATAATTCAGGGAATTTTGGCAAACTCTCAGATATGAACCTCATTTCTTTATCATTTTCCCCATCTGATCTAGAAGCAGTGAAACAGAGAGATAATTTCAAACTGTACATTGTCAAATTTCAAAAGAAATGGGATGCTCAATATTAGACCAATTAAAAATATGGAATGTTTGATGTTTCAGGAACGATCAATGAGTTGCAAGTATGTAGAGCCATAGGTTATGGGCAGATTTAATGATGATAACAGAATATAATGTTCAGAATGCTATTGAGTTTTTCATTTACTTATTTTTAATTCTCAGGATCATGTTGGACACATCTTATCTCCAATTTATAGTTCAGAAAACTGGCAGACCTATGCCACCACACTTAAAAAGAGAAATAAGTGCTATTCTCTTATTTGGTTCAATTTGAGAATAAGATGTTTCCAAGTTGATTTCAGACTTTTAGAGGGCTGCTGTACTTTGACCTTGTTCATACTTCTACAGTGTAGATTTCCAGTGGTCTCAGTAGAAAGCCTGGGCTTTCCAGGGCTTCTCCTTTTTGGTGGACAGGAGGCTGCATTTCTTGTCATCCTCACACCAACACACTGTTAAAAGCTTTGTTTGTTGTTCAGATTTTATCAGCCATTTTCCTACTTTTTCTTGACTTTTTACCCGTTCATGCAGAGATTAGGACTTGGCAAAGACTTAGGGGAAATGTATGCCAAATGTCACGGCATTTTTCTGCAATTTTCTTTTCTTCCTGCTTGGCTTCTCAAGTTTCTACTGCTGTGATAACTCTCAACTCCACCAATTTTTCCTTTCCGTACCAGTGAGTTGGCCACAAAATCTATGATGCTACTTTCTTCTCAGCTTCTATTTCATGCCCTGGGAATTTTCAAATGTCCAAAGTGAAAGTATCAGTGGTAAAGGAACAGCTTCCTTTCCTGCATTTCACTTCTCTTCAGAATCTTGGTTTCTCAAATCCTGGCTTCCTTGGTAGATTCCTTACAACTACATTTGCATATCCATTTTAATTTTAATTTTAACCAGCTTTCATAAGTTTTTGGCCAAAGAATCTGTCTGATACAAATTAATCATAGATGGAAGCATGGAAGCAGAAGACCATATATCTTATATTATGCATTTTAAAAGAGGGGACTCTAGCTTTGAATTTGCTGTCTACACTAGTAAACTTCTTTTTTGAGGCATTTAAAAAAATCTCTCAATTTAAGTTTTCTTTGCTTGAATGAGAATAATAATAATAGTTTATGAGATTGTTATGATGATTTAAATATATATATTTAGTACGTATATAGCAGACCACTTGGCATGTAATAAACACACAAGAAACGTTGGTTCTTTCCTCTTCCTTCCTTGTTTTATGCAAAGATCATATATTTCACTGTTCATTGATCCATATTTATCAGATCAGTGACATTTTCATGATATGTGTAATAAGTTTTTGATGATGACAGGGAAGACATAAATATGTAGAAAGTGTAGCATGAATGATTATATCCGAAGAAGATACATTTCAGCTGCATATTAGGTATCTTTCCAAATATTAAACTTTTCATGAATTTTCATTATAGTTTTTATCATAATGTACTTAGAATGATTTAACTCAATGTTGAATAAAACCAGAACAAGAACATTAAAGAATGTATAATGAAATTATCTTCATTAAAATATTGAACCCTTGGGGAAGAGGAAGAGATACTTGTTGCATTTGTACTAAAAACTACATAAAATGGATAAAATGATGTAAGCTCAATTTTGTGATCTCAAAAATATATTTTGAATGTGTTTTTAGTGTTCTTTACCTAGTATTCCAAAAAAATATTTATGCTTTTGTCATTCACATGAATATTAATACACATTTACCCTCATTTCTTTAATGAATTCACCATCTTCTTTTCCGTCCTGAAAATACTTTTCAAAGATGAAAAACTATAATAATTTATAATCATCTCTTTGTTTGCTATATTTTATTATGAATTTCCAAAATACAGTGCTATAGATTCATTGTCATGGTAGTTGAGTGCTTCTCATTCCACCTTCCCAGGACTAGCAGCCTGGCGCATTAATGAGAATCTCATCACCTTTAAAGAGATTAGGTGACAGGTTTGCCAGAACCATTTGCTCCACTCAAGTAATGTGTAAAATTAATAGAACTGTTCTCAAAATTGCACTAAAAAATTGTACAATTTAATCATTATACTCTTTATTTTCTTTTGAGAGAATATTAAGTCAATATAAGTCCAGAAAATAATTTAATAAGGAAGAATTGAGAACACCATAAGCCACAGAGAAGAAAAGGAGCTCAGATACAGGACAGAAGTTTGCTTTTCCCAGTAGAAAACAGGAATTAAGGAAAGTGATTGTTGGGATTGATAAAATCATATCTGTCACCTTAGTTGCGAGTTGTTCCTATAGTCTCACCCAGCTTCGGGTTCACTGCTGAAGATTTAGAGAAATGTCACAGGAGAAGGGTTGGTCCGCTATACATACAGGCATATCAAATAAATCCAATAGCATAAACATTAAAAATATTTACTACAAGTATCATTTCTTTCAGAAGAAGTAGATTTTTAAATAATAAAGTATAAGAAAGAAAGAATTAATAAATAGAGTATCTTAAGGAGAAGATAGTAAGAGTTACAGTCTTAAATATGCACATAACACATGCATATACACACACACCCCTACATCCATATTACATTGTCATTATTTTCATTTCAAGGACTGGTAAAACGAGGGCACAAACTGCCTCAGTATGACACTGCCTGGTCAGATTAGCTGCTAAAGAGCCTTCTTAACATGTTCCTTGGGAAGGGAGTGTTTTGCTCTCATTGTATTATTTCAGTTTCCTGTTTTTACTGTCATCACACTTTTGATAATACATGGAACATCTTCTAGTTTCTCTATTGAATTCTCTCATTATTATTTTGCTATGAAGTTGTTTCATTTATTTTATTTCTGTTTCACCCTAATTATTAATATGTAGCTCTTGGTAAATTTTGAAGGTAGGTATGTGTTTGAAAATGTAAAAAGATGATAAGCTAGTCCTCCTTTTGTCTCTGAACTATAGACTTTATTTTCAAACCACAATTATCTGAATATATGGCTAATTTTAAACTAGCTTCTATAATTGTAAAATATAACAAGATATTGCTGCAATGCTTAATCAAGGAATGTGTATAAACATATATTTGGTACTCTAGAAGATTATTCAATGGCATTATACCTACAAGAAAATATTTATTAGAAAGAGTACTGGATTTAGCTCTGCTTCAATTTGACATTTACTTAACTTCTGTTGTGGGGGATATTAAATTTGATGGCCAATTATTAAGGTTTCTTCTAGCCATTTTAGTTGATCTGTATTCGGTATTAATTGATTTGGATGCGTGCATTTTGCATTTACATAAGAGTGGCCAAGAATCGCTGCCAAGATTTACTGTGCATCAGCTCAACCTTAAGACTGCTCTAGAACCAAAGGAGAGTCTTGTTCAGAAAACAAAGCCCTTTCTCTCCTTCCTGCCCTCCCTCTATGCCTTCTTTTTCTTTCTTCCCTCCTTCCTATGTTTCTCTCTTGCTTTCTTTTCATAAAATTATAATTTTTAAATAAAATCATCTCAAAGTCACACTGTGTACCTTCTTATTCAGTATGTGATAGATATTAAAAGTAAATCGACACTAAAATGGCTATTATTTTAAAAATGTAAATGACAAGTGCAGATGAGGATCTGAAGAAATAATGATCCTCGTGCATTGTTGGTGAAAACATGAAATGATGTGGCCACTGTGGAAAAGAGTTTCGTGGTCCCTCAAACAGTTAAACATAGAACTGCCAAATAACCCAGCAATCCTTCTAAGTCTATACCCAGAATAGAAAGCAGGAATTTGAACAGATATTTGTTCACCAATGTTCATAGCAGCATTATTCATAATAGTTAAAAAGTGAAAGCAATGTAGATGGTCATCAATAGACAAGTAGGAAAACAAAATATGGATATTTTGCAATGGACTCGGCCATAAAAAGGAGTGAGTTCTGAAACTCACGACAATACAGATGAACCTTGAAGGTGTCACGTTGATATGAAATTAGTTAGATACAAAAGGAAAGATATTTTATGACTTCACTTATATGAAATAACTAGAATATTCAAATTTGTAGAGACAGAAAGTAGAGTACAGGCCAACAGGGGCAGAGGGGAGGGGATTTAGGAGTTAATGCATAATAGTTTTGGGGTGTCCATTTGGGGTGATAGAAAGGTTTTGTTCATGGAAGATGATGAAGGCAGCATAACAGTGTGACTGTGATTCATCCCACTGAATTGTATGTTTGGGAGTGGTTGAGATGGGAGAGTTTATGTTGTATATATGGTACCTTAATTTAAAGAAAAGGGCGTTTTTGTTGATTTTAGAAATGGAAGTGATTTAAGTGTCCAGGTAGCAAATTGATTGCAACCCAGGTCCTCAAATCTCTAATGGTTTTTGAAAGCAGCGATGCAAATTTTATAATACCTTTCAAAAAATTTAGTGAAAATAAGTCCAATTTTTTAATTAAAAAATAATCTGTACAGTGTTTCTAAAAACATTACTATATTTTTCTTCTGGATGTGTGTATATCAATTCTGGGGCTACCCAGAATCCTAACATCTGTAATTCTGATAAATGCCACCTCTTTCCCACTGTCATTCCAGCTCTAAGGGGTTGTAGTGACGTCCTGATATCTTCTTCCCTAGTAGTTTTCTTCTACTAATCTCTGATTTGTTTCACCATTTCTTTAGGTTTCTAAACCTTTTGTACTGTCTGCTTAACTAATTCTCTATCTTAAATCTCTTCTTAGCATACTATAGTGGTTTCTGTTTTCTGATTGGAATTTCACTGACATAGTATCTGATACCAGGAGTGGTCCCAGGAAACAGATGGGATACTGAGATTTGGATGCTCATCTGTTTAACCTTTAATACTGTTGTGTTGGCTTGAAACTGTTATGTACCCCAGGAAAGCCATGTTCTTTTAATTCGAACTTGTGGAGGCAGACCTATTGTTTGTGTGGGACCTTTTGATTGGGTTGTTTTCATAAAGATGTGACTCATCGCATTCACAGTGGGTCCTAATCCTTTTACTGGAGCCTCATATGAAGAGAACAAAAGGCAGAAAACAGAGAGAGCTCAGTGCTGACACAGACAGCAGAGATGAAACCAAGTGACTGGCATTTGGAGATGCGGAGAGGGAGTACCCCAGGAGACACCAGAAACTGAAAGAGTTGTTTGAAGCCAGGAGAAAACGGCCAGCTGACATCATTATGTGCCTTCACGTGACAGAGGAACTCCGGACATAACCGGCCTTTCTTGACTGAAGTTACCCCCTTGCTGAGGCCTTAATTTGGACATTTTCATGGACTTAGAATTTTAACTTGTAGCTTAATAAATCCCCTTGATAAAAGCCAACCCATTTCCGGCATATTGCATTCTGGCAGATTTAGCAAACCAGAACAATTGTGATAACCTCTTGCAGACAGGGACTGAGAGAATCATAATCTGGGGCAGGCCGAGGCATTGAGTCCAGTTTGCCTGAGGTGAAACACTGGTTAGAAACAAGTACCTGGAGGATCAAATAACGGTTTCACATGAGATCATGGTAAGAATTAAGGCTACAAGGGCTGTGGTTGTTTTTGACACTAATCAAGGGTTTATGGAAAGAAAAGCAGAAGCTTGGAGCTACTAGCAAAATATGCTCTCTTTCAAAATGTGGTATCCAGCATCTTTGGTTATCAGAGCATTTCACAGAATATCGCACAGTCAATTAAATCAATGCTATTCAGTTTGTATCTGGGAAGCAGCAAGGAGCAATAGATGCTAATAAGATGAACATTTAGATCCTTGCCACATAGGTGACGTTCAACAGGTCCAGGAGGTTGGGGTGCATTGAGATATCCCCTCAAGGTTAAAAGGTCTAATTTTATTTCGGAGGCAATATATGCCATATTTGGGGTGTTGCACCAAGGAATTTGCTGAATAATCTAAAGGCTTCCTGGTGGTGCCTAACTCTGTTTGTTTCACATGAGTTGTTTGGTTCATAACCCATAAAGCAATTCTCTTATATGAAATTTCCTCTGTTTGAAATACTAGAGAGACTTCTACTTTCTTGAATAGACACAGACTTCTACAAGAAATATCCAAAGACATAATCCATACACTTTATAGAGAATGTCTATGTGGGAGGAAGATGAAAAGAGCTAGAGAGGGTTCAGGATAGAAGAGAAAAGTATAGAACAATAAAAAAGTGGAGCTTGGTAAGAATGAGGTATAAATGAAATAGTAACTAACTGTTCAGCTTCAAAGAAAAGACAATAAACATGTAAATAAGACTGAATGACCTATTAAAGTTTGAATATATTCTGAGTGGAAAAAAAAATTAGGACTAAAACACCTGTCTCTTTACTTTCAAGATACTTCCATGACTTGCTAAACTCCGTTCTTGCTTTCATGTTTTAATTTTTATTCTGTTGCTGAAAGCCTCATTCAGAGAAAAACTAAGAGTATATGTTGAAATGGATACTGTGAAACAAGGAGTCTTGAGGGTGGGAATTCCACACGTGGAGGAGGATAGTTATTATGAGTGTTTCCATTAAAAACACAGCGCTATATTTTTTCACCCAAAGCTATGAAATTTATTTTTATGTCTCTGGGAATTTCACAAACAACTTGGAAAGTTCTCGCCAAACCTTTGAGGTTTGCCTTTCCATAAGTGTAGGAACGAGCCAATACCGTAAACATAGCCAAATGAAACAATGGAAACCACAAGACCTGCTGGCCTTGCTCCTCTTTCCTTTACTTGATTTTAGCCCCTGGAGAGGAAACCACCTGAGTCATATTTGTATGGTTTGAGCTATGGAGAACTAAACCTTCTAACTAATGTTTCTTGTATAATTCAAAATAAGGGGATACAAGATTTGAATGCTACGGAAGCAGAGACATTTTTTGTTCTTTCTGCTCCTGTTCTTCTAGTTATTTATTGTCTTGATTGCTAACATTTAAAAGGAGCCTCTGCAGAGTTGCATGTAGTCACAGTGTGCTTCTATTTCCAGGAGATCTGCGGGGCATGCTAATGTGCATCACCTCAGAAAACCCTTTTAAACCTGGCCTGGAAATGTCTGGGCTTCACCAGGTGGCATACTGCACTGCATACTGCATGCAACAGAGTTAATTTCTTTGGAAATTCCTTTATTAGTCCTTGATAACATCTAAAACATTATTCTGTAAAAACATATTTTAAATTCTGGCTCAATTTATGCTGTAGATGGAGCTGGGTCATACACTATATTTGTCTTCAGTGTTTCTAGCCTTTTAGTTCTATGCCTTTTCCCAATCCAGATCCTTATTAACTGGCAGTGCAGATTCAGTTTTACTAAGAATTATTAAGTAATATAATCTCCACAGCCAGATTGAAAGTTACTTAAACTTTTGTGCCTAAATTTCATTATCTATTTTGATCTTGATAGGATTGCTGTGAGATTAGATGAGTGAATACATATAAAACATTTACAACACTGCCTCCCAAATTTGAAATGTTTAATAAATAAAATAAAATAAATATTTGCTAGGTAGTGGTTGTTGTAATAATGGTATGTCCCAGTAGTATCTTTAATATTGGGGTATGAAGAAAATGGGAAACTTTGAGGAGGCTTAAGAAACCTAATTAAAACTTGTGCTAGTGGATGGCTGCTGTGGCTCAGCAGGCAGAGCTCTGACCTGCCATGCGGGAGGTCTGGAGTTCTGGAGTTCGATCCCTGGTGCCTCCTGCCCATATGCAAATTAAAAAAAAAAAAACTTCTGATAGCATTGACAATAACTATAAGGTCTTCATGTTCAGTGTCATTGATGTTTTTATTGAGCTCAAAAACTACATATAAATAAATAATTTGATGGGATAGGGTTTTCTGAATTTAGGAGAAGAGAGACCTTGGAAAACTGAGTTCATTTATTTACTAACCTACTCAATATTCTTCTATTCTTTAAGTATTTATTGATTTACCTCCTGCTCCTGGGTTTGTAAGATAGGCTAATTCTTGTTGCTATAACAAATAAATTCCAAAATTTCAGTAGCTTAATCAAAATAAAATTTCATTCTGGCCCATACAAATGGGCCAAGCTGGATTGGCACTCAGCTTTCCTTTACAAGGTGGTACAAGGATCCGGGTTCCTTCCATTTTTGGGTTCCTTTATCCTCCAGGCCTAAAAATACTGTATCTTACCACCAGATGAGGTAAGAAAAGATAGACAAGGTAAAATTGCTTATTAATTTCTGTGGTCTGAAAGTGACAAATAGCACTTCAACTAATATTTCCTTGACAAGATGCCAACCAGATGCAACAGGACTTGGGTACTATAGATCCTGTCTGCATAAGTGCTTCTAAGAAATCACTCTATGCTATGGAAGCAGGAGAATGCATTTTGTGGGATGGTTAACATTACTACCATACTAAAATACAGAGATGAATAAGACCCACTCTCATTAAGCAAGGGAAGAGTGAGGGCACAGGCTGGAAACCAAAGCATTGGTTCCTTATTGGGGCTGGGGCAGCCAAGCAATGCTTCATAATTGATGTGGGTGTAGAAACCTTAGTTGTCTCCTGAATGAACAATAGTTTCTTAACACAAAGAGGAAGTGTACCATATTCTAAAAAAGGACTATGATTTGCAGAGGTCAGAAGCCAAGTAACTCTGGAAGTCTGGAGCATAGTTGTAAAGAGCTGGTTGGAAGATGAGCCAATGTGTTCAACTGAATAATGTTTTGTAAGAGACATAAACTAATTTGTGTATTAAAGAAAATGCCCTGAAGACAGGGTAGAACGTATTTGAGGATTTTACAGATTCTGAAGCCAGTTAACTGATGAAGAAAAAGAAGTAGAGGGAGCAGGAGATGGTAAACTCTGCAGGAAATGCATTGGAGTTTCGGTATTTTATCTCCTGAATGGTCAGCCATCCTTTCTAAGTGTGATGTTTGCATTTCTTCACATGTTTCACAATGCAAACCAAAATACAAAACAAAACAAAATGGATTTACACTTTCATGATCTTGTGGAGAACTATAAATTCCTTCTTATTCTTTTTAAATACATACTGCAAATGCAATAAGAGTAATTAGAGATAAAACATAGGTGCAGAATACAATGTAACATATGAATGGCTAAGAATCCACCATGTCAAAGACTCAAAGTAACAGATTTAAACACACACTTACACATACACACCCACATGTTCCTTTACATGAGGGACAAATTCAATTAGGAGTTGAGTATAAGTAAAGGAGCACTTAGCCCTATTTTTTTAATCTTTGACCACTTATTTCCCTTATATATTCTGTAGTTAATATTATAGCATTTGGAAATCTACTAGGAGATTTAACTTACATATGACTAACCATCATCTGCTCAATACTTTCTGGGAACTTGGCTGTCATTTGGATTCATTAAATACTTGAGGGTTATTTTCAAAGAGTTTATGCTGTGCAGTGCCAAGCTATCCTTGGCCCAACAACTTATTCTTGACTCTTAAGTAGCTTCTTTCTAAATAAATTTAATCCGCATGTTTCTAATCCATTTAAAACTAGATCACCAAACCATAATTTTGCAAGAGGTATCCAAAATTCTTTTGAGAGAGTTTCTTCATTTTTCCCATTGTAAATGAAGATGTCTCCTTTGTTAAACTTCAAGTTTGCTGCAACACTAGAAACCCTTTAGAAACTGATTTTAAAACTTGGCAGACTCTAATCTCTCATCCCTAAGGCATATAGTAGGTGATTTGGAAGTTTCTTTTCAAATATATTTTCTGAACACTGCTTGAAATTTATTCATGTAGTTCTGGATTACTTCCTTTGCACCAAGCCACAATTCTTTCATTTGGAGCCTCTCCTGAATTCAGAGGAAACTATACAGGTGGAATGTCATGATGACTTTGTAATAAAATGTTTGGGATAGATATTTCCAATTTTCTATTCAAGATAATCTTATGCTCTTTTACAAGCAAGACTGTGTTTAAAAGTCACTTCCTGCCACAAATATTCTGATTTCATTGCAATTTCCCTTGGCGTATTGTTTGCTATCACTTTCAATCTTACTTCAAAATGTCCGTTTTTGAGTCTCCATTTTAAATAGTTTTTCCCTTGTAGGAACCCAGAGAAGTTAATGCTATCTTCCCAATCACTCCATAAAATGCTACATTAATCATAAGTGTACCATGTTTATTTGGCATTATATAATTTTTAGTTTATTGGCTTTATTCACAGGAAAAGTTAGAAGATTCATTTTTTATCAACATTACCTCAAATCAATCACATTATGGCCTACCAGTAACTCCATTTATTCACTAAAAAATTGCTTAGCTTTAATATTCAAAAATAATTTTATGCTCCATGATAAATATTAAGATGAATATGACTAAAGGATCAATATACAAAATTTGATATGTTTAAGGTTTAGTGTGTTGATGTGGGTTTCATTTGCCTAAAGCTTATTCAATGCAATGATAAATATTTTATATAGTTTCTGATGCTACATTTTTAGATTATTTAAAAGAGCTATGGCTCTTGAAAAGTTGATATATTTTAATGGACTATTCAGACTAAAATGATTCAATAAAATAAGTTTTTGAGTCATACAGCATTCTTATTGATCATCTTACCTTGTCTTTGTTTGGCCCCTTAGCCAATCCCCTACTCTGGTCAATTTCTGCTTCATCTCTTTCCCTCCTCTTGCTCCCTCCAGACTGGACCTATCACTTCTGCCCTATTAACCCTTATTTCCATGAACATATTTATATTTTAGCATTTTTTTCACTCATAACAAATCCTACAGTTAATTTTCAGTTGTCTTCCTACTGAAGCCTTAAGTATCATTCAGCCCTGTTGATTAAAGATACATATCATGAGATAATCTTTCTATTTTTTCTGTAATTATATCCCTCTTCCTTGTTTCCTTATTTCTCTGGCCATCACTTCTCGGTCTTTTATATGGGTTCCTTCTCCTATACCTAACTCTTATGATTTTAGTTCTTTATGTCAACCTAGTAGAGGAGGTATTATTTTCACTCATTGACTGAGTTGATAAAACTGAAGATGTTTTAAAATTATACAAGTAATAAATGGCAGAACTAGAATTTGAACCTAAATCTGCCTTCAAAGCCAGCTTCCTGGGTCACAACCAAGCTGGCTCCAATGCTTGCCTTCCTTTTCTTGATAAACCATCAGCCAGCTTTCCTTTTCCCTTTAGGACTGCTTCCACCATGCCATTGTCTGAGTTCTACCAATTCAATTTCTTATAGCTCATTCTTCTATTGCCTGTCTTTGGGGTAGCAAATAGTCATTTTCACTCTGATTTATTTTCTTGGTGCTGCTGTTGTTTGAAGACTTTGATGCAAATCATTATAGGAAAGTAAATGTCATAAAGATGTGATTGTTACTGAGGTTGAAGAACTTTATCAAGTGCTTGACAAATCCAAATAATCTTCTGACATATAAACCAGGGTTCATACTTTAATGCTAAGATCACTGCAACTCATATGCTATTTTGCACAAAGGAGAAATTTATATATGTTTAATAAATAATTATATACCTGTGTACTTGTTCCACAAAGCTGTATAACCAAATGCCCCTGAATAGAAATGATCAAATTTTAGGCATTTATACTTAACAAAAGAAAAGTCAAGTATAATTAATCTTTGCCAACTTTCTCAGCTCTCCTGTATAATTCCATTCTATCACTTTGGAAATCATTGAGATTTAGGTGTGATTGTAACTAATTCATTCCCATTATGTGTCTAACACCTCTTCTTAGCAGCACCAGACTTCCTTATGCACAATCATTCTGGAAAGTGTGGATTTATTCCCTTATGAGAATTTTCAAAAAGGTGCAAACTGAAGTGTAAATGGCATTCATCTCACCAAGTCAATTGGAATGTAGCTGCTGTTAAGGTGGTTTAAAGAAAAGGATTACAATGCCTCTCAGTGATAAAGATTTTGAATACAAAATATCTAAGCACTAACATCAGATATAGGCTTAGCTCAGGCAGTTTATTTGTTGCTTTAATTTGGAAGACAGTTTCTAGTGTGAATTAAATACAGAACTTGGAAATCTGAGGAACAATGAGCTCGGTTGCAGCAGACATACATAGTGCATTCCTGCTAACAATGTGCTTCTGGAAAAGAGATAAATGGGATTTCACCTCTTTTGCCAAGTGACAAATCAGCTCTCTCATGCACGTACACACAGTCTAAGATTAGCTGTGAGGGTGATTTCATTTTAAAATAATTTATTCATTAAATAATCTCTTCTACATCCCATTAAAATCCAATAAGCATGAGAAAAACATACCATGGCTATTAGAAACTACAATCAATCTCATTGATTTAAAAAGCAAATTGCAACAACACTTCCTCTTAGCCCACTACCACTAGCTTTTTTTCTTTCCTTTTTTTTTTTTTTTAATTTATTAGAGAAGTCATGGGTTTATGGAACAATCATGCATAAACTAATAGGATTCCTATACACCACTCCACAACCAAAACCTTGCATTGGGGTGGAATATTTGTTATAATTGATGATACCACATTTTTAGAATTGAACTATTAATTAAGGTCTATGGTTTTACTTAGGGTTTACTGGTTGATCCCTCTAGATTTTGAGTCCTTTAAATTAAAGAAGTGGAATTTAAGCTTTGTTACTCTTATGATGCTCACAGTAAATGATATACAGTAGAAATTATAAACAAATATTGTAATAAACTAAAAACATAAATATTGCTATTGTCCAGAGGTATTACAGAATAACCAAGATAGGTAAAAAGAAGAACAGCTTGGTAATTTGCTGCTGGGTGGTTTGAAGCTAGAATTTATTTTCTTGTTTTTCAGAACTTAATTTTTTTAAATAGGTAAGCACTGAGTTAATTTTGACAGGTAAGTTTTATAGATTGGCTACACATTAAACATTTGGTTTTAATTCAGTTTTTTTTTTTTTTTTTTGCTCAGGCCACCCAAAAATTTCCTTGTAAGAATATGTTTATATCTGTGTGTTTTTACCCTGTCACCATTTGCTGATATAGTATTTAATTTCTTTCATTTATGGCCTAAAGTATAATATTCTCTCAATTGAAAAGAGAGTTCACTAAGTATGAAAAAATATATTTCCAGTTTTCCATTAGGAAATCCAAAACCTCCATAGTTCCACTTGGATGCTGCATTTCACTATTTTGTCCCAATTCACTAGTTACAGATGTTTTTAAAAGTGCTGGAAGGCATAAGACCAAGATCTAGCAGGAATATGGAAATTAACTCTAGGTCTAAGCTCTATTTCTCCTTAACCTGTATGTTAAACTTCTTCAAACCAAAATAATCAGAGAATTCATTCAATTTAATGTTTAAAAAATGATAAAACAGATTGGTTGAAAAATAATTGTTCCATCACCTGATTTTCAAAAGGGAGAGACGCAGAGAAAGAGAGAAAAATAAAAGATTTATTGATTTTAATTTTTTTTTTAACATTTCCTTTTCCAAACCTAGAAGATAGTCCAAATCCTAAAGTCTCACATTTCACCTTTTGTTGTCTTCATGATCAGGGAAGTGTCTGCAGGTTCCAAGGAAATTTGCTATGTGAATTTGAGGACCAAGTGTCAGTTCTTTAAATTAAAGTACAAGGCTGGGTCACAGTGGCTCAGTGGCAGAGTTCTTGCCTGCTGGAGACCCGGGTTCAAACCCTGGAACCTGCCCATGCAAAAAAAAAAAGCTGAAAATTAATTAAAGAAAAATAAATTGAACTACAAGATTAAATACATAGTGAATGGATGAACAATTTGCAGAGATGGTATGTAACTTTTTTTATATAAATCAAGAGGTTTGTGTTTAACTCATTTTAATTTATTTAAAGAAATGTACCCTCTCAGGAGCACAGTATTCTGTATGGCATTTGGGGAGAATAAATAAAGTGGAAGAATATATCAGTATTTTTCTACTCTTATTGAAAAGAGAACAGGGTATTATTTGAGAGCCATCAGGAGTTGGACCGTTAGGATTTTATATTCTATAGAAAAGCAAAGGTTATTTTCCAGCCTCTACCACAACCTGAATGAAATTTCCCTCAAGACCACACAGATGCCTTTGCCTGGATTTCAAGCTTAGCCTATATTTTTATACTAAGGAAAAGATTGTACAATTTGAATATATAAATATTCCAGGAACTAGAAATCTATAATCTCTTGTATGAAAAAAAAATGATATTCTCTTTCAGAAATTTAACTTTTATTAAAGTAACTCAAAAATATTCATTGAATTAAACATATAAAAGTGAACAAGACACTGTCTCCATATTAAAGAAATTCACAAAATGAAAGAATGGAAAGAAATGCACATAGGCAAGTTTACTGCATGATTTTTTTTTTTTGATGTCCTTATGGTTTAAGTGCAGGTAAGAGAGAGCACTGATTCTGCCTGATTCCCTATATGAGTTGCTATTGAATTTATATATTAACGGGTAGCTTATTTTTCATGAGTTTAGTTAGCATAACTGGGTTCCGGTAAATTTCATAGAAAGCTGATCAAGTTAACTGTTTGTAATCTCTCTTTTTCCCTCTCTTTGTACATTTTAACAACAACAAGATGCATTTAAAATGCATCTCAGTCTACTTCTACAATCTCTCTCCACAATCCTCTAATACATCCAATCCCAAAAATTTAAAATTTATTTAATGGTGTTTGACAAAATTAAAATGTTTCCCTTAATTAAAACTTAGACTTCTTTTGGTAAATGAAACATGATGTATAAGTCCCAATGATAATAAAAAGTTAAGCCTAATTTTTCCATTTATGAATATCAATGTGTAATAAAAATAAGTTTGTGAAATGCTTATGATATATCAGAAACTGCAGGTAAAATAGCACAAGCAGCCTTCACAACAATGCTAGAGTAGATACGTTTTTCCTTATTTTAACAGATAAGGAAACTAATGCTTAAGTACTATTAACAATTTAGACAAGAACTTAAACCCAGCTGACTCCAACGTCTAGTGTCCTGGCATTTTACACTACATTGCAGTGATTTTTTTATGGATTGGATACAATCAGATATGTCCAAGTCCAAACCCTCAGTCTCATGAATGTCATCTTTGTGGAAATAGGACTTTTGAAGATGTTGTTTGTTAAAATGAGGGCAAGCTGGATTACAGGGAACTCTAATCCAATATGACTGGTGTTCTTACAAAGAGAAGAAATTTGAAAACAGACAGACAGATGGAGGGAAAAGCCAGCCATGTGACAGAGGTAGAGATTGAGTTATCCCACAAATCAATATCATGGATTTCTGACAAGCCACCGCCAAAACCTTACAAACTTCATAGGAAGGATGGTCCTGCTGAAAATCTGTTTCAGACTGCTAGCCTCCAGAACTGTGAGACAATGCATTTCTGTTGTTTTAAGCCACCCACTTTGTGGTACTTTGTTACAGCAAACCTAGTAAATTCAGACAATTACTATACAAAGCAGTAACAGCAGTATATTTTGAGTATGTGAGCACAGGTGCATGGAAATATATTGGCCAACAACAAACAAACATCCTGAGGACCAGATATGAATTTGAACCCATCTGTAACCTCCATCCCCATCCTGGCCAATTAAAAGGTACATTTATCTACGTGCTGAAGACAGTCCATTCAGGAATGTGCCCTGATTGCTGAATGCCTTAACACCCTAGGCAGCACCCACTGCTTCAACTCTGGGAATCCTGTGGCGAAGGAGCAGGAAACTTTGCCAAAGTGACCTAAGTGAGCTTTCAAGATCTGGTTTCTTAAAATTCCATTCCATGAGTGGTCTACCACAAAGATCCCAAGCAGAAGACTTTAGGAATGAAACTTTCATCCACCAGGGATGGCAAGTATGGGTATAGGATATTTAAACCATATGAAATGACTAATGATAAGTTTTATTAATTGCCTGAGGCACTAAAAGATAACATTTTAAGATGGTGGAACACAATAACAATAATTATATGCTGATACAGCTACTTTTTTAAGTTTTTCACATACACATGCAGACATAAAGTATAGGTTGACACAGATATGTACATATGGAAAATTTTATCTACTGAATCTAACTGTAAACTTTTAGAACATCCCATGAGGGGCATATATGTTTAAGACTTTTTCTCACCAGCCAGTAAAGAAGTATTAGGAAACCACAAGTTAAGGCATAAGACAACTATAACGAGTATTATGATTGACCTAGGATTCCATGATAGTCCTTGTGGGAAGAATTTATATAAACATCTAAAATAACCTAGTATAGGCATCTTCACTGAGAAGAGACAAAGAATCACCCATAACGACTGAAAAATATTGTTTGCTAATGAGCTCGCTCTAATTTGAACTTAATGATGAACAAATATTAGGCAAAAATATTAACATAGGTTATATTTTCTAGTATTAACCAGCAAGATAGGAAATCATTTTTCTCTACTTCAGCAATCTATTGTACTGTACAGAGAATTTACAGTTTTAAGGAGAATGATTGATGTGTTGAATTTGAAAAAGTTCACATAATTTAGTAATATAACCTCCTTTTCTGTTATGATTTGAAGCATTTGCAGCTGTAATGGCCTTTGAGTCTCTGGGATAAAGGCCTCAGCCAAAGCCAGGAGTTCCCTATAAAGTTCTCTTTGACAGAAACTGGGATGGAATCCAGACTCGTTTCAGCAATATTTGTGGAGAAGAGGATTGAACTCAATATATTTGACCCAAAAGTGCATTTTTGGGGCTTGCACCATATTTATTAAAGCCTTGTGGTAGAACTAGAAGTTATTAAATGGGTGATAGCTGGCTTACAAAAAACAGTTCTTAGCAGTAACAGTTCAATTCAACCTATTTTTTGCTGATCACCTACCTGAAGCCATATCCTAGGCTGGGAACTGAGTTATAAAAAAGGAGCAAATACTAATCACAGACTCAGGCATCTTGCTAACTAGTAGAGAAAGAAGGCAAGTATAAATGCTGTAACACATGGCACAATACGATCAAAGATTGTAAATGAGGTACACAGTGTAGTGGAGAGTCACAGACGCTGACTAGGTCAGAACCGTGTTCATGAGGGAAGTAGCATTTGAGTTACGTGCTGATACAATGGTGCGTGGCCAGTGTGGGGGGGATGGGCACAGAATTACAGGTGAAAAGTTAGTAAGCACAGAATATATTGAAGAAACTAACGTTATCAGTGTTTTAGCTAGATTGTGACATAGATACCTTTCTAACAAAAAATCAAGGTAAATTATTTGACACGTGGTTTAAAACCAGCATAAAATTTGAAATTAAGACGGTCATGTCATTAAAACAGCACAGCACTCAGTTAAACATTTAGTTACCACGGTTCTCATCCTTGATGCCATCGAAAGGGCTCTGAATGAAAGGCTGAGTTTGACCGACCTGGGCTGGCAATGGAGAGCTGACACTTTGAGAAGGAAGGTAACATAGTGGAGCTTGACAAAAGTTAAAGCCGTGTGTTACACGGTTCTGTGTGCTGTGTGGAGAGATGGGAGGCATGGGGCACTACCTGGTGGAGGGGTAGGATGAATATTCAAGTGGAATAGAAGACACAACAATATTTGCTATGAATAGGATAGGTTTAGAACGACTATTCCTAAGATTTTTGGACGGACTGCAAATTCATAGGAAAATAACAATATTCCAATAGAAAAATTGGCAGGACCATGATAAAAGTTCTCTACAAAAGGATCACTGATCAAAATAAATGTTTAAAATATATTCACAATCGCTAGTCATCAGACTAAAATTAAAACAATAACTTATTTACAGAGATTTTTAAGGTAACAATGGTCAATATTTTAAAAGGCAATTTTAATCTGATGACAGTGTCACTTTGACCACACCATCCAATACCACCTTTTGTAGACCAAATCATTAAAATAGCACAGTCTGAGTGCTGAGGATACTTTGATGCTGAAAGTGTTCTTACACAAAAAGACATAAATTTTACTCTTCCTGGGTAAAGAGCAAAGGAAGGGAGCAATAGATGTTAAATTCCAAAGTGGATTATAAGACATACCGCCATATACAAATGTCAAAATAGGTTCTGGGAAACAATAAAATATTCTTACGTATTGAGGACATAAAGGAGTTTATTTGTTAGAGTTAAAGAGGAAGATAGATAGGGAAATTTCTGTGGTGAGAACATTCCTATGTTTCCCAGCCTGACACCAAGGAAAAGGCTGGAGGGTGGAGCTTAGCCATCACCTTGATGTAGTGGGGCAGACTTCAGTGACACCAGGTGGAGAGTTTGCTTTCCTTGGTGTTGTGAGAACACCATGTCCCAGAAAATCTAGAGGATGAAGAATGGAATGGCTAACTATTTTGGTGGTAGGGTAAAAGAGAGTTGCTACAGCATTAGAATAAGCCAGTAGTAATCGATTTTTTTCAGATTAGTAATATTTGAGTGCTTGCTGTGATCCATAAGTGACCCAGGAGAAAATATGAACTCGTAAGGAATCATGCAGGATTCTATCTAGTAGTGCCTCTGCAGTGGGTGATGGGACCTCCCATTTTGGAAGCTGGAAGTTAGCTGCCAGTTACCTAGGAGTGTATAAGAAGTAAGAGAAGACTGAAACTCGCCTTATGTGAAATACAATTGAAAGTTCCCATTGGTAGTCTCTGGAGACCTCACAAAAATATTCACAACAGGTAGATAGACTTTCAACGTCCTCCAGGTCTGGAGAGTAAGTACTAAGCTAGCTTATAACAGTGCCAAGTAAGTGAAAAATGTCTTATTTTCCTTACCTCTTCTTTATCTTTTTGACCCAACTCCAAGGGAGAAAAAAACAAGCAAACAAATAAAAAACATTAGCAGCTAGGCTAAGGAGAACATTCAGTAAAGAGAGAAAAGCCAATCATCTTCTGTTATTGAAATCCTGTTGGCTCATCAGTTTCAGACCATGTCTGGAAGAGGTAAACAAAATTTAACTGTGAATGAAGTTTTAAATTTCTGTTTTTACCTAGGGCTACAGGCTTTAAATCAGTGAGGCATTTGGCAACTTAAAGCTTGAGGGGTGTTTTTTTTACCCAAAAGTGATGAGAAAAGTAATGAACTTTCAGAAATAGGTAGTTTTGGAGGGAAAGTGTGAGCTTCTTTTTATTACACTCCGTAAATGTGATTTTTCTTAATGTACTTATTAAGTATACATGTATATAAACTCAGCTATCATTAATATTAACAAAAAAGGGAGATAAGTTGAATATTCAAAATAGAAGATTATAAAAATGATGATACAATCATAAATGGATATGGTCCTCGAAAGCTACTGTTTTATCTTAAAAACTAGGAAAATGCTGGATTCAACTTTATAATGTATCTGTGTTCATTTTAATATAAAACTAATATTGTAAATTAGTTACCATGGGGAGCCATGATGGTGTTTTCTGCCTTTATGCAATTATGTATCACTTTAGGCTAAATTGAAGAGAACTGATACTGCCCATTACGATTAACATCTAAGAAATTTCCCTTTTTTGTGCCATCGATTCAAAACATTTGAGAAAGGAAGTGCGTATAAATATATTAATTCAATTTTTGACTCTTCTTTCACTGCCCTATGAACTCTATCATGGAAATCATTAAGGAAACTACTCAGAATGATTCTGAACAATAATAAGATAAAACAGTCATGATTCTTATTTTATAATTTTTAGACAGTATTTGGTTGAAATACAAACAAAGTCCTGTCATTTGAAAGAGCAACAATTTCTGCAAGCCACTAAGCAATTTCTTTACTACTTTAGGAACTACTCCTCAAAGGTAAAAAGGAAAATTCATTCTTTATTCTGACAAATATTTATCAAGTGTCCTTTATGGAGCAATAATCATACCAATTTCAAGAATAAAAGAGGGAACCAAAATATGCTTCTTGGCCTAGTAAAGAAGCTAGAATCTAATCAAATAATTACAAAGACATGTAAAATTGACAATATGATAATGTTATTAAAGAGAGTTATGTGGATTTAAGAGATCATATGTTAGAAAAAGCTTCAATAAAGAAGTGTCATTTCAGCTAACTTGAAGAAGCAGGGTGAGAAACAACATTTCAGGCAGAAGAAACTGGATGTGCAAAGGACCAGGGGTAGGAAGGAATTTAAAAACATGAAAGAAGGTATGTAGCTAGACATTGAGCAAAAAAGGAAATGTACTATAGCATATAACTATAGGGATGGGTAGTAACCAGATCACTTAAGACTACTTAGGTCACAAGAGTTTTTACTTTTGCAATGGTAAAACACTCAGTTGTTTAGGGTTGTTGCTCTTAGGGTAAAGAATGTGTTTCAAAAGATAAGAAAATGAAGACATTTTCTTTTTAACTCAAAGTGTTAAAGATTCCTGTGAGAAGTCTGGCCGTGAAAGGGAGGAACTAGGGTAGCTGAAAGGTGCTGTTAGTGTGATAAGAAGTTTTTTTTTTTAATTGGCACATGCATTAGCATACTTCAAGCCAGTGGCACTTGTAGTTATAGATACTGAAATAAAGGTTTTGTTTTTTACCTCACTCCTGTTTTCACACCCATCAAAGCCCACAAGATAAAAAACATTAAAGAATTACAAGTAGAGTACCATTCTGTCTTTAATGAAACAATTACAGCAGAGCAATATTTTGATATTCATTACTGTGTTTTTCATTACTGTAATTCCATTTTATTCTCATCCTCAGGTAGTATTTATATAAGTTTAATGGAGAAATTAGGATTTAAGGATAATTTTGATTATGAAATCATTATATAGATATTCCTTTTTGCTTTCTGGCATATTGGAGTAGACAGAGGGAAATATCAGAAATCTCTAAATTGTAATCCAGCTCCTTGATCTCTGGTAATGATTGTCTAGCCTTTATCTTCTGTCGCTGTGATTGTAATAACCTTCATTTGTACCCATTTATTCCATTTTTCAACTTTAGAGTCTTGTAATCATTAAGGACAGCCCCTAATATTTATTAATGAAGGGTTTGGGGTCAGTCCAGAACTAACCCATTCCAAGTCCAAAATTATCCTCATAACAGAGACTGGATCTAATCAGAAAGGACCTGACGTGCATAGCAGCTTAAACTTTAATCTACAAGTCACCTACACCTCATCAAAATACTAAAAATCATGCCCATCATCATATCAAGGCCACCCTTTCCTCACATATATTCTGTGCCTTAGCATGTGATCAGTCTGCATGTGCTCAGCAATTAGATCACCTCTAACTAAATCATCTGGGGCCACTGTGCTCATGGTCCCAAACCCTGCCCATCTTTTTTCTCTAATAAAATTATCAGAATTACTACAGTTTAGGGAGACAGGTTTTGGGCCAGTAGGCCATCTGATCTCCTGCTCCATGCCTACTAATAAACTTTTTCTCTCTTTGAAACCCTGGCGTCTCAGGAATTGTTCATTTGAATGCATTAGGCAAAATAATCCACTACCTTTGCCTGGTAATATAAGTCCAGAAATACTGATCCAAGCAATAGAGATTGAAAAGGAGGATGACTGAGAAAATGTGTCAGGTTTTTGACTTTTAAGTTCTAAAATTATCTTCTGAAACTCACATAGAAAATAACTTGAAAGCACTTTATTTGCCAAAGATGATTTTTTTAGTTATGAAATATTTTTAAGTATGCAGGAGAACATCTATAGAACAAATATATATTTGGGAATGATGCATACAAAAATAAATTCCTGTGTTCCCACCATGAATTGGATAAAGATTCCAGGAAAAGTAAAAGCGAAAGGCTGGATGGAGAAAAATAGACGCATGGATTTTGAGAAAGAGCTTATTCCAAGAAGAGGACACAATGATGGGACTCCCCAGATGCCTGTAAGCAAATCTCAAAATAGTTATTTCTATTAGAGTTCTGAAAGCAGCAGACTCCCAGATGTCTCTCTACCCAAGTAGAGTTGGTAATAGAATAAAGATACATATAGGAATCCCTAGGGGACTGAGGTATCCCCATCAGGAGTAACAAGCCTCCAGATCTTCATGAAAGAGCAGCCATATTTTCTGTTACACTGAGAAGGCTAAAGAAATTTGAAGAGAAGAAAAATGCCAGAGATAATGAAGAAGGGAAACTCTCCAAAAATTGTGTTGGCTTTCAGGCTCCAGCAGGCACTAGTGTGGTGTCCTGCCTAAGGCTGACATTCAAACACTTCAGATGATACAGCTAAGGCACTGATAAGGTTATTTACCTCAACAGAGACTAGAATGAACAGATGTTAAATGATGCAGCTTTACCTTACAAGATTCTGCATGGATACAAAAGCCAGGAAAAATTTAAATGCCACTGGTAAATGGGAGGAAAAGTGGGGGGACCACTGGAAAATGCTTGTTGAAACCTGAAGTGATGACTATACCTGAAATTAACTGGCTTAATTTTTAGAACAAAATTAGGACTTGAAATATAAAACTGTTATAGAAAAACAAAGCTATCTGTATTGCGCACCTGTATTTTGTCACTTATTTTTGTTCACTCTGCTATCCAGAATGATAAAACATGAATCGTAGCCACTATCCAAAATGATGGAAGATATTGACAGCAGATACATACTTGCTTATACCTTAATTAAAATAAAGCAAAACAAAACAGAAACATGGAAAGTCGCTATCACAGACAGGATAAGAGCAATGGGATCTAGGCAAGTGGTAAGCCAAAAGTGAGGCTGGAGGTGTACAATTGGAAAATCAAGTGATAACATTTAAAAAGAGGACAGGTGGAGCTGAGAGAGAAACAGACACACCATTATTAATTGTTTGCTAACTAACACTTGAGCTGAAGGAGACATCTGAAGCTAACAGGTAATGCCAAAGATGTAACAATCATGAAGTCGGAGCTCGATTTATCACTTTAGTGCTGAATATGAAGTGAAGATTTGCCTGGGACAGAAAAAAATAGCACGTTTGGTGAAAGCCTCCAAGAAACAACCCCATAGTAAAAATAGGGTGTGCCCAACTCATCCCCTACAGACCCCAGCTATTATCTGCCCCTCTCTCTTCCATGTTATTTACCAGATAGATTGCCCCATTCAAATTTAAAAGTCATCAAAGGAACCCACATAAGACTTAGCCATGGACTTTATAACCAACCATATTTCCTAAAAGGAATCCCCTGGGATTGAAAACCTACTATCAATAAAACACCACAGTTGTCTGGATTATGTGAACCCCATTAAAAGAAGCAGTGGGGACAGAATTAGATAATCTATTCTAAATAACCACATGTAACTTTTGAACAACTGAACTGGTTTTGTTGTAATTAAAATATAAACTATATAACTGATTGAGTTTCAGTTTACACATTAACTATTAAATAGCCTACATCTAAAATTGTAGGTAGCCTAATCAATCTGATAATAAAGTAAGCATATATTTTAGAGTAATTTCTGCTTACGTTTTTATGACACCACTTTTCAAAATCCTTAATTTGTTTTAATCCTATACTTATGGCATTTTCTGCATTTAGATATATTTGAGGAAAATTAAATAACATATCTGAATGAGAGAGATCATAAATAAAATAATTGCATATGTACCTTTAAATATTATTAGAAAGCTCAGCACAATGAAAAGTAATTATATTTGGTGAATGTGATGGTTCAGTTCATGTGTCAACTTGCCCAGGTTAAGCTGTCCAGTTGTTTGGTTGAGCAAACACTGGCCTGATTGTTACTGTGAGGATATTTCATGGACTTAAATTACAAGTAAATTGATTGCATCTATGGCTGATCGTATCTATAATCGACTGAGGAGACTGCCTTCCACAATGAAAGAAGCCTCATCCCATCAGTTGAAGGCTTTGAAAGGATAAATGATTATTTGAACAGGCAGAAGGAAGAATTTCCATGTCTACTTCAGCCAGCTAGCTTTGCCTGAGGAATTCATCAAAAACCTTCATCAGAGTTCTCACCTTGCAGCCTTCCTTATGAAATACGTACTTTCCCATCCCACAGTCATGTGAGTCAATTCCTATACAAAAAAAATTTACATACATGTGTATCTCCTGTTGTTTCTGTTTCCCTAGAGAACAGTGAGTAATAAAGATTTACAAAGAGTGGTTCTTGAGAGAAAGAATCTTAAGCATGATATTTCTGATTTTGTTCTAGGGTTTTTGAAATTGGTTCTCTAACCTGATTAGATTCAAAGGCACTAATGACTCTATTTCTAGGAATCAAGATGGCACGGATAGTCCATGACATGAGTTTGGCAATAGTGATACACAACATATCACTCCTGGATATGGCTACTCTAATGCTCATAAAAAGAAAAGCTCCATTGTTTGGTGGACTTAAAAAAGTAAATAATTGTTCCCAAATATTCTGGATACAGTTATAAAAGAAAGGGATGCTCCAGGTTTCCAATTCCCAACTTAAGCTCCACATGAAGGACTAAAAGTTTCTATAAGTGCTTTGAAAGAAGATCTTATTTTGTGTAGCCACAGACTTGAGATTTCTTAAATCCAGACCCAAAACCTCATTGTGTGAGCAGCTGAATGACCACACAAACTGAATTCCCACACCTTCAGGGTGTTTGTTATTAAAGTGAGGGCACTGATTGGAAATTTGGAATGGGGACACATGGGTTGGTAACAATAGTAGTAGGGACACTGAAACCTAATTCTGCTAAGTATTTGGAGATAAACTTGTAATGGTTTTCCCTGAGCAATTAGCCACCCTACCTCCAGCTTACCCTGAGGAATCAGACACTCAGCTTCCACCTCAAGAGATTAGCCCTGCTGTGTCTGATAAACCTGTTACCACCTCCCTTGAAGAAGCAGCCTTCCCACCTCCATCTGAAGAGATCAATCCTGTTATGATGAAACTGCAGTGGAATGCCGTGAACATGTTGTTTTGCAAGGCAATTCAAATTCTTCTCATGAAGAATTGAAATAAAACAAAACAGAAACATGGAAAGTTTCCATACCTCTTTTCTTCCAGAGATATAACTGGACAAATGTGCCAACAAGCCCCAAAAGATGAGGTAAAAAATGTGCCCTATGAAGAGATGTGCTACACTACAAAAGATATGCATGATTTTTACAATTTATAAGGACAGAAATCAGGAGAATATATATCCATGCAAACAGATATTGAGGGTGTACATTAATGGTTGAAGGAACATAAAGCTGGATCAAACTGCATTTATTAATATGGGCCTACTAAGCAGAGATTATGGATGCAATGCTGAAGCTCAAGGGGTTAAAAATGTCTTTAAGAATTTGTTCTGGTAGTTGGCTGGAGCATGAACCAAAAGCTGGCCTACATTGCCTGAAGGAGAAATGCCAGAACTTTCCTGGTATAATGGAAATAAGGTGATCCATAGGCTTAGAGAGATTAGAATGTTAGAGTGGATTTATCATGGAAGACCTTCTCACATACCCCTAGAATGTCCAGAGGATACACCTTTCACCAGGGATGTAAGGAATAAATTTGTGAAACTAACTCCACCATTCCCAAAAAGCTTGTGATTACTCTTCTATGTGTGTCAGATAATACTGTGGGAACTTCTGACACTGAACACAATCCTTAAACACAATGGGAGCGATTGGTTCCAACGTTGGCAGAAGTCAAGTGGCAGCACTTAAATGATAAAGCATGGCTACCATAATGAACAGAAGACTCAGAGCAATAATCAAAATAGTCTGACTTGCACAGATATATGGTATTGGCTAGTAGATCATGGGGTACCTAGAAGTAAATAAATGGGCAGTCTACTAAATTCTTACTTAGTCCATATAAGCAGAAGAGTTGTCAGTCAAATGAACAAAAGTCTAACTTGAATTACAAAAACAGAGTCACGGCCTGTTCTAGTTTGCTACTGCTGGAATGCAACACACCAGAGACAGACTGGCTTTTTTTAATAAAAGGGGATTTATTTCATTAGTTCTTCAGAGGAAAGGCAGGTAACTTTCAACTGAGGTTCTTTCTTGCGTGGGAAGGTGCAGGATGATCTCTGCTGGCCTTCTCTCCAGGCCTCTGGGTTCCAACAACTTTCCCCGGGGTGATTTCTTTCTGCATCTCCAAAGGCCTGGAATGAGCTGTGAGTGCTGAGATGAGGTATGCTGAGCTGCTTGGGCTGTGCTACGTTGAGCTCCCTCATTTAAGCAACAGCCAGTTAAATCAGACATCATTCATGCAGCAGGCATGCCTCTTAGCTGACTGCAGCTGTAATGAGCAACAGATGAGGTTCTTGGCTCATGTCCACAGCAACAGAACCAGAACGTTCACCTGGCCAAGTTGACACCTGAACCTAACTATCACACAGCCCCTTATTCAATTCCCAAACTTAAGACCCTGAGTCCCCTTGTGGAAGGCCCCTGCTATATTGCCCAAAATAGATACTATTAATCTTCCTCGCAGTTTTCTCCAGAGACCTATGGCCATTTACCATGATAACTGTGCTTTGGGGAGAAGGAAATAATCAGACATTTCAAAGATTATTAGACACCAGCTCAGAAGTGACATTAATTTCAGGAAATCCAAAATGTCACTGTGGTCCACCAGTCAGGGTAAAGGCTTGTAGAAGTTAGGTGATCAATGTGAGTTCAGGTCCATCTCACAGTGTCTCCAGTGGGTCCTCAGATCCATTCTATGGTTATTTCCATGGTTCTAGAATTCATAATTGGCATAGGCAAACTCAGCAACTGGAAGAATCCCCACATTGGTTTCCTAATTTGTGGAGTGAAAGATATGATGGTAGGAAAGGCCAAATGGAAGCCATGAGGACTGTCTCTTCCTAGCAAATCTGTAAATCAAAAGTAATGCTGCATTTCCAGAGGGATTATAGAGATTAATGCCACTCTTAAGAACTTGAAGGATGCAGGGATGGTGATTCCCACAATATCCCTATTCAACTCTCCCATTTAGCCTGTGCAGAAAACAGATAGATCTTGGGGGATGACAGTGGATTATCATAAACTGAACCTGGTGGTGGTTCCAATTGCAGCTACTGTTCCAGATGTGTCATTGCTGCTTAAGCAAATCAGCACATCCCTTGGGACCTGTTACGCAGCTATTGATCTGGCAAAATGCCTTTTTCTCAATTTCTGTTAGTAAAGACAACTAGAAACCATTTTCTTTCAGATGGCAAGGCCTGCAATATACCTTCACCATCTTACCCTAGGGCCTAGGGGTATATTAACTCTCCAGCTTTGTGTCATAATTTTGTCCATAGGGAACTTGATGGTTTCTCCTTCCCACAAAACGTCAGGCTGTTAAGCCTATCCGTTAAGTTTTTAATTTGCTTATTATATTTTCACTTCTATGATTTCCATTCATTTCATTTTTATAATTCCCAATTTTACAGTAAAATTACTAACTTTTCCATTTATCTTCATATATGTCAGAGATAGTTAATTTTGGGTTAATTATTTGAAACTGCTGTCGACTTGGTCTTCCTTTTCATCATTATTGAATGGAGAGATAATTTATAGTCTAGAACAATGACTTGAAGCTGAGATACATTCCTGCAAGGTTCTTTCTAATTTTCTTCACTTCCAAAATAGAGCCCTTTGCACTCCAAATCCAAAGTAGGAGGGTCTATTAATAACTCCTTTGTGAATTCTGAATTCACCAATCTTTCAGACACCCTTTCTAGAATTATCAAACATTTATTGAAAAATTAACCCCAAATGTTAGATGCCTATTGCTGGATTTTTGTGTTCCCTCCAAACTTGGCCTTGTTATTTCCCCCTGTCTTTTTGTTTCTCTGTTTAGTTTGCTAATGCAGCTGGAATGCAATATAACAGAAATGGATTGGTTTTGAAAATGGAATTTATTAGGTTACAAGCTTACAGTTCTAAGGCCTTACAAATGTCCAAACTAAGGCAGAGAAAAGAAATTTTGACACAAAGGAAGGCCAATACCTGCGACATGGGAAGGTATGCTCCTTGTTCCCAATTCCATTTCTTCCAGTTTCTGATTCCAGTGGTTTCCTCTCTAAGCATCTGCAGGCCTTCACTTAGCTCCTCTAAGACACAACTCTTGGTCCGGGCTTGCTTAGTATCTCATGGGAAGGCACATGGTGACATCTGGTGGACTTTGCATCTCCAAACATCTGCTCTCTCTGTCAGCACTCCAAGTATCTTCAAATGTCTGTATCTCTGTCATCTCTAAAGCAACTGTTCTCCAAGACTTTCCCTTTTTAAAAGACTCTAGTAAACTAATCAAGACTCACCTTGAATGTGTGGAGTTACATCTCCATTTAATCAAAAGCATGCCACAATTGGGCATGCCATATCTCCATGGAAGTAATCTAATCAAAAGGTCACACCCACATTTGAGTGGGTCAATCGCCATGGAAATAATCTAATCAAAGGTTTCTACCCTGCAATATTGAATCAGGATTAAAGAATATGGCTTTTCTGAGATACATGACACTTTCAAACCTGCTCAATTGTCCAATACTTTTAAGCACAGTTTTATAAAATGTCAAAATCTCTGGTTGTCTTCACTGAGGTGGTTGTCTCTAATTACCTGCCCTGCCATCAAAGGAAGGGGTAGAAGTCTAATCCATTTGTTAATTTTAAAGAGGCACATGATTTTTAGTTATCTGTTAGATTATGAGATTTTTTAGGACAATAACTCTAATATTTTTTTCATTTTTGTTACTGTTATTTTTGCATAGAGACAATAAGTATACATTTGCATTGAATACTAACTGTCCTCAGTTTCAAGGAACTTCGTTTATATTGAACTTGAAAATTTTTTCCACATCTTTCTGCTAACCTGGTTCTTATCTTCAACATGTAACCGTATGTAATAATTTTAATTTCTTTTCTGCCTGGTGACAGCCTCCAAATTTTCCCTGCAATTATATCATCAATTGCTAATTAAATTGATCTTAACCTTCTGGTTTTGCTTCCAGCTATTCCTACCCTCATTCTGCCAATCCACTGATTGGCCAATTGTTCAAACTTGTCTCCACTTTATTTTGCTCCTGTTTTTTGAACCTGATAACTACACTAATATGCATTCAAGGTAAATAAAGACAGTTTATTTTTATGTGATTTTTCTTAAGTGCAGAAATATATATATCTTCATTGAAGGAAATGTCTAGACACTATTAGTTATTATTCTTTTATTTTACATTTTACACTGATTGCTTAGACATCTGAAATTTAATTTGCTTTCTCTGGGCTATTTTTATTTTTAACTTGCAGGACATATCTGAAATTCTGTGAATTTGGGACATGTTATAACTTGAAGCGACAGGCAACACAGTATGATATAGCATTCTAGAAATAAGGATTTGTTATTACTGTTGTTTTTTAACTCACATGCCTTTTGAAACTTGTTAATGAGAAAGTTAATTTTTCTTGTTGGTTATATCCCTGGAGGCTGTGGTCTTTTTTATTTTTGTGAATATGCTTGTTTTAAGAAGCAAAAGTAAGAAGCTATTGCAAAGCTATAGGAATCAGTGAAAAACCCCCTATTCAATTAGCATTGAATGATTTATTAGGTATAAATATTATAATATGAGAGAAACAAAAATATTAAGTAGAAAAACAAAAGGACTGAGAAGCATATTTTACCATGGCAAGAGTCATTGAAGGTTTTGAAAACATACAAACACATGCAATTATTTCCTACCTTTGAATAAGTGACTAGTACATGGTAGTTTACTAGCATCATAGCATTTGAACCATAATTTATTTTTTACCTTAACCTTTACTTAAGCAATTTTTTCCAGTAAAGTTTTAGAAAATCTTGCCATTCAATGTGATTTTAATAATGTCATCAGCAGCAGTCTGATATTGTATTATATGCAGGACAAGTAACAAGGTACAGGGAAAGATATTTTTTAATGCTTTCTTGGAATAATTCATTCACCCTACTTAACATTTTACCTTTCATTGGCTGAAATGGAAATAAGCGAATAGAAATGTACATAATGGGATGATTTCAAACTCTTGGCATATACTCAACAATTATCTCTGAAAGGTAGGTTAATGTGGTCTATTACCCAAATTAGCCCTTAAGGTGGATTAAAATAAGCAATAAAGTTATTGCATATTTAAGTCCAAATTAATTGTCCAATGCTTTTCACTGTAAAGGAAAAATAAAGATTGTAATTATGTGGTAAGACACACGTACTCACCACATTGGTGCATGCTTACTACATTGTAGCTTCTCAAGGTACTCCTAAATAGGTAGGTATGGTTTATATAAGCTCTGAAGTGGGAAGAAACAGTTGTTTAGAAATAACTTCAGTAGTGTCAAGGAATGATATATTTATTCAACTTTGAAATTCCTCTCTTTACTGCTAGACAAATAATCTAAAGATAGAGTGAGAAAATATTTGATTAAAGTTAGCTGGTGGAAGCAAATATGTACATTTTTTGTGGGGGGGGGGTGCATGGTCCAGGAATTGAACCCAGGTCTCCCGCATGAAAGGCAGGCATTCTAACCACTAAACTACCCGTGCACCCCCCAAAAAAACAAATTTGTTTTTGTAATTTGGAAAGCAATACTATACCTTTTGATATACTTTCGATTGATAAGACCAATTAAGTGTCAAATCAGTTTAAGGATAACTAAAAGAAGCAGAATGCTCTGTAACAGAGTTATTTTATTTACATAAATGTGTTACCTAACTGTTGCTTTGGGGAATTACTTTACAGAACTCAAGGGGAGGAAATCCTACAGCCAGCCTAGCTATTTCACTTAAATAAAATCATAAATGTTACCTTTATTCCCACATAAGGGAGGGAAATGGTCATCCTTTCAGGCAATAGTTACCTATCATTTTACTGAGTTGGAGATGTAGTTGTAATCATTCTGGCTTAAAGTACCCAGTTCTGTAGTTAAATGCTTATACTCAACATCTGTGATTTAGTAACTGATAAATACCGTTTCTGAGCCTGTTAAAAGGAAGAACGGTGCCTTGCTGATAGAGCATATTCTTAAATGTCAGAATAAGCTTATAAAAAATAAGACATTCATCCCTTGTTACATTTGTGTAAACAGACATTAATAATGCAAAACATTCATGAATCCAAAACAGGCAGAGGGAGAAAGACAGAGTGGTTTACAGCAGAGAATTAAAAACCAGCACCTAATAGCTTTCTTTTGGAAAAACTCTAATTAATTTTTTTAATCTAGATTTATCTCTGGAGGGTAGTAGCCATGATAAAGAAAAACCTCACAGATACTACAATAAACAGAAGGTCTTGAAAGTAGACATTTACCAGCTGAGAATGTTAGTAATGCATCAGTGTGCTCAGAAATTGATGTTGGCATAACTGGGGGCAAATCCAAAGATCAGTCCCAGAGGTGGTACAATTATAATAAAATCAAATGAAGGGGGTGGTTGTGACGGTAGCTCAGTGGCAGAGTTCTTGCCTGCCATGCCAGAGAACCAGGGTTCAATTCCCGGTGCATGCCCATGCCAAAAAAAAAAATAATAGTTGGGGGGAAAAATCAAATGAAGGGGTTCATTGCACTCAGAAATAGTGACGAGGTGCCTGTCCCTTATCCTGTTATATCTCCTCCCTTTTGATTATGCATGGGAGAGGAGGAGGTGAGTAGAGTTGATAGACAAAAGGAATGATTGAGGACAATATATTTCAAGTTGGAGAAGATTTTCAGAGTATTCCAAAAACCCACATATGCATTTTACTGCAATTGTTTTCAGTTAATAAAAATACAAAATATTATGAGAGATAGTAGTACAAAGAATGATTCTGTTTTCTTTTACATGTGCTTTATCACACAAGAGAAAAACAATGAAAGAAAAAGTAGATCCAGACAGGAATACAAAAAAACCTTGGGTTTCTTTCCCTTTCCTCTAATTTATATATTTAATAATCTCCACATCCTATATGTGCCACAGTTTGTAGTAAGGTTAGTAAGTTTTCACTCAATATGATCTAGAAATACAGAAATAGTCATTATAAATATATATATATATAGAGAGAGAATGTTTATAGGAATGATACTTGGATATACCTATCACGGTCAGGCAATCGGTTCATTTTCCTTTTAGAATTTTTTTAAAAATAGAATGTGCTTATTATATGATATAGTAACAAAATCATTTTATTAAGGTATAATTTATTTACAATAAAATGTGTGGATTTTAAGGCTTCAGTTCAACAAATTTTGATAAATGTATAAATGCACATAAACTACATGACTATCAATCTATATAACATTTTTACACCCAAGAAAGTTCTCTATTTCCCATCTCCAGTAAATTTCCCTACCTTAACCCTACACACAACAACTGTTTTCATTTCAATCATCATAGTTTTGCTTTTTAGGAGTTCCTATAAAATGAATCATACAGCATGATTTTTTGTGTGTCTGGGGTCTATTCAACATAATGGTTTGAGATTTATTCATGACATCGTATGTAACAGCTGGCTGTTTCTTTTTATTGCTGAGTATTGCTTAGTAGTAGATGAATTTACTATTGGCAAGTACTTTGATACATTTTTCTTGCAGGTTTTCCCCCAGTGACACTTGAGTGACAATACTGAGTACTCAGTTCTAGCCTCAGTTCTATCATATCTATTCATTTTTCAAATTTGTGCATGTCTTTTCATCAAGCTTGGCTTCATTCTCATCTGTTCAAAAAGAAGGCAGTGCTAGACAATCTATAAGTCAATGTGAATTGCATATTATTTCTAATTGATGGCTATCAGTTTAATATTGACTGATAAATAATTATCTTTTTATCAATAGAAGATTAATTCATCTTAAGTTAGAGTGTCATTTACTCATTGCTAGACAACAAAACTATGCTTTCTTCTCTTCCTCAGGTTAGCTTTTCAGAGTTACTTTAATGTGAATGGAGGATATGATTTGTACCTGATAATAGCTCCTAAACTTTTCTCCCAGTATTTTACCAGAGTACTTTTAGCTTTTGCTAAACCAGACTTTGAGCAAACTGGAATGTACTTCATCTATCTCTGTCAAAATCATCAACATTTTTTTTAAAGATTCATTTCAGTTGTCAACTTTTCCATATTTTTCCTAACCACTCAAGTTAAGAGTGAATGATCTCTCTCCTCGCAATGTATATCATTCTTACCTTATTTTAATCATTTATTTATTCATTCATTCATGCAACACTGCATAATGTCAACCCTGTGCTAAGTGTAAGGGATACAATAATGAGAAAAAAGAAATGAGTGTCTCTGCCCTCCCAAGCTTATCTTCTATTATGACAATTATGAAGAAATTACTCTAAGTTACAAACTGAGAATATAGCTGAACAGCATTTGCAAAGGAGATTAGTTATATGACTTAACAGATCTACTCAACTTTCTTAAAGAACTCAGGATGGCAGATGCAATTATCCAGGAAGGCTCTGTGGAAGATCCTTTTGTCTAAAATGATTTGAAACTCCTTGAATTCTACAGAAAATGTACAAGATTTTTGAGAATTTTGTATAAGCAAAAACACTTTCAGCCTGGATTGGAAGTCACAGAGATGGGGCAAAATGAATGTTGAATGACTTCAAACGTGGAACCATTATATTTTACAGTCCTACAGAGGTCTGTGGTTCATGCTTTGTCTCCAAGCAGCCCTACCCTTTTGAAGTACTGGGGACACTGCCCCCTCCAAGTGTTGAGATGGAAGCCACACCCTTTCTATACACAAGGGCAATGTTTCCTCTATTTTAGCCCAAGGAGATTCTTTTAGCCCAGACCTTTGCATAAATAGTTACACCCTTGAAGTCATTCTCATTTAGCCATATCCTCATATGAAGCATTGTTCTCTGAAGGCTGAGGGAGCGCCATATTAGGGCTATCTCAGAACATCATACCTAGATAGAATACAAATTTTCTAAATTATCAAATACTGGTTCTTTTTTGTTTAACAGTTTAGTCTTCAGTTTATATTCTGCTTCTCTCATTTTATACTAAGAAGAAGGAAAAACCAGACTGCATCTTCCATGTTTTGCTTGAAAATCTCAACTAAATGTCCAAGTTCATTACTTACAAGTTCTGCCTTCCATCTGATATTAGAACACAATTTCATTAAGTTCTCTGCCACTTTATAATGACGAGCACCTTTCTCCCTGATTCCATGAACACCTTAATCATTTCTTTTAAGACCTCACTTGAAGCCCCACTGATGTCCATATTTTTATCAATATTTTTATCATGACAATATATGCATTCTCTACGACTATAGAAACTTCTCTACAGGTTTCTTCACCTTTTTCTGAGCCTTCCATAGAATTACCTTTAATGTTTATTTCTCCACTAACAGTCTTTTCAAGACAATTTAGATTTTTCTATCAAGCATACCAAAATTCTTATAGTCTCTACACATTACCCAATTCCAAAGCTACTTCCAAATTTTTAAGTATTTGCTATAACAGCATCCACTATCCAATACCAAAAACTGTCTTATTTGCCAAAGCTGCTATAACAAAATGTTACAAATTAATTGGATTTTAACAGCAGGAGTTTACTGTCTCATACTTTAGAGGATGGGAATCCATGTTGAAGGTGTTGGCAGCTATGCCCCCTCCCAACTCAGCGGCATTCTGCTGGTGACTTGCTGATTATCGATCTCTGCCTCCATTCATGGTGATTTCTCTCTGTCTCCCCATGTGGCTTTTACTTCCATGTCCAAATGTCTTTTGTTTATAAGGATTCAAATTACATTACAATTATATTAAAGCCCACCTAATTCAATGTGGTCTCACCCAAAGTGGTTCTACAACTACCCAACAGAATCAGGGATTAGGATTTAAACATGGCTTTGTAGGAGACATGATTCAATCCAATACAACGTCCTTTATCAGGCTGAGGAATTTCCCTACTATTCTTAGTTCATTGAGAGTTGTTATCATGGAAAAGTTTGAGTTTTGTCAAATGCTTTCCTGATGGGATGATCACTTGATTTTTTATTTTGTTCAACTCATAGGATGTATTACATTAATTGATATTAAAGAAACCTTGCATTCCTGAGATAAATCCCAGTTGGTAACTGTGGTGGTTTGAAGCTGTGTGTACACCAGAAAAATATGTTTTTTAAATCTAATCCATCCCTGCGGGTGTAGAAATATTGTAAGTAGAGTCTTCTGAAGAGGTTATTTCAGTTAAGGCATGGGCCAACTCATTCAGGATGGGTCTTAATGCTATTACTGGAGTCTTTTATAATGGAAAGAAGTGACAAAGCCACAGAAGCAAGAAGCTGAAATGAACAAAACCTAGAATAGAAGGGAGAGACCAGCACATATTGTCATGCACCTTTTCATGTAGTAGAGGAGCTAAGGATTGCTGGTCTTTAGGAAGGAAGCATTGCATTGATCATGCCTTGATTTTGACAGTTCCCTGGACTCTAACTATAGGTGAGGGAATTCCCATTGTTTAAACCCAACCCATTTCATGGTATTTGCTTAGAGAAACCCAAGAAACTAAAACAGTTAATTATTTTTATGTATTACTGGATACCGTTTACAAGTATTTTGTTGAAGATTTTGCAACCATATTCATAAGGAATATTGGTCAGCAGCTTTCTTTTCTTGTGATGTCTTTGTCTGGTTTTTCTAAAAGGATAAAACTGGCCTCAAAGATCAGTTCGAAAGTTTTCCTTCCTCTTCAATTTTTTTGAAGAGTTTTTGAAGAATTGGTGTTAGTTCGTCTTTAAATTTTTGGTAGAATTCACCAGTGAAGTCATCTTAGTCTGAGCTTTTCTATATACACTGTGTTTTTATTACTAATTTAATATTTCACTTAAAGGTATATTCAGATTGTCTATATTTTCTAGTTATTTTATCAATTATTGTGTTTCTAGAAATTTTCCCATTTAATCTAAATAATCTAATTTGTTGGTATATGCGATGGTTTGAAGCTTTTATGTGTCCCAGAAAAGGTCATGTCTTTTAATTCATTCCCATGGGTGCAGACCTTTTGGTTAGGTAATTGGCTAGGTAAAAGATGGGACCTTTTGGTTAGGTAATTTCAATTGATATGTAACCCAACTCATTCAAAGAGGCTCTTAATCCTTTTACTGGAATCCTTTATGAGAGGATAAAGGACAGAAAAACCTGAGGTAGTTTAAGATAAAGGCCCCTGAGAAGCAAAGAGAGGTCCCACAGAAACTCATAGAGAAAGACACTGGAACCAAAAGCTGAAAGCCCTGAAACCCAGGAGCAAAGGACCAGCAGATGCCGGCCTTGTGATAGAGGTATCTCAGATGCCAGCGTCCTTTCTTCAGAGCCCAGTTATCATCCTGCTGATGCCTTAATGGGAATATCTTCATGTCCTGAGGACTGTAAATTGTAAGTTAATAAATCCCCACTATAAAAGCCAATCTGTCTGGTATATTGCATTCTGGTAGCTTTAGCAAACTGAAACAGCATACAGTTATTCACAGTATTCCTTCATACTCTTTTTTTATTTCTGTAAGTTTGGTGTTCTAGTTTGCTAACTGCCGGAATGCAATATACCAGAAACAGAATGGCTTTTAAAAAGGGGAATAAGTTGCTAGCTTACAGTTCTAAGGCTGAGAAAATGTCCCAATTACAACAAGTCTACAGAAATATCCAATCAAAGGCATCCAGGGAAAGATACCTTGGTTCAAGAAGGCCGATGAAGTTCAGGGTTTCTCTCTCAAGTGAGAAGGCACATGGCGAACACAGTCACGGTTTCTCTCTCAACTGGAAGGGCACATGGCGAGCAAGGCATCATCTGCTAGCTTTCTCTCCTGGCTTCCTGTTTCTGAAGCTCTCTGGCAGGCATTTTCCTTCTTCATCTCCAAAGGTCACTGGTTTGTGGGCTCTCTGCTTCTAGTGGCTGTGTTGTTCTTCTCTGCTCTCTCTGAATCTCTAGCTTTCTCCAAAATATTTCCTCTTTTATAGGACTTTAGAGACTAATCAAGACCCACCTGAATGGGTGGAAACACGCCTCTACCTAATCCAGTTTAACAACTACTCTTGATTAAATCACATCTCTAGGGAGATGATCTAGTCACAGTTTCAAACATACAATACTAAATAGGGATTAGAAGAAATGGCTGCCTTTACAAAATAAGATTAGGATTAAAACATGGCTTTTCTAGGGTATCTACATCATTTCAAACCAGCACAGTTGGTAATGTCCTTTTTCATTTCTGATTCTAATAATTTGAGTGTTCTCTCTTTTTAGCTTGGTCAATGAAGCTAAATGTTTATCACCTTTTTTAATCCTTTCAAAGAATCAGCTTTATTTTATTGATTTTTTCCTATTGTTTTATATTATCTATTTATTTATTTCCTGCTTTAATATTTATTGTTCCTCTCATTATCTTGATTTAGGTTTAGTTTGCTCTTCTTTTTCCTGTGTCTAAAGGTCTAAGCTTATGTTATTTATTTAAGATCTTACTTCTTTTTAATATAGGCATTTACAGTTATAAATTTCCCTCTAAGTACTGCTTTAGCTGTGTCATATAAATTTTGGTATATTGTGTCATTATTTTCCTTTATCTAAAAGTATGTTCTGATTTCCCTTTTAATTTATTCTTTGGCCCATTGTCTATTTGGGAGTGATTTTATTTTATTTCCATATATTTGTGTGTTTTCCCCAATTTTTTCTGTTATTTACTTCTACTTTCATTCCATTTGTGGTTGGAGAACATACATCTAACCTTTAAGTTTATTGAAGTTTATTTGTGGCACAGTGTTTGATCTATACTGGAGAATGGTCCATGAGCGCTTGGAAATAATAAATATTTGTGTATGTTGTTGTTAAATGGAGTGCTGTATAGATGTCTGTTAGGTCTAGTTAGTTTACAGTATTGTTCAGGTCTTCTATTTTCTTGCTGATTTTCTGTATAGTTGTATCCATTATTGAAAATGAGTTATTTAGATCTCTGACTACTACTTTCAAATTGTCTATTTTTCTCTTCATTTTTGTCAAGTTGTTTCATGTATTTTGAGGCTGTAATTAGGTGCATGCATATTTATAATTGTCAAATCTTCCTAATGAATTAAATTTTATTATTATAAAATGTGCCTTTTAATTCTAGTACATTTTTTGTTTTAACATCCATTTTGTCTGATATTGTTATAGCCCTTCCAAGCATTCTTGTGGTACATACTTGTATGCTATATCTTTTTCAATCTTTTTATTTTCAATGTGTTTCTATATTTGAAACTAAAGTTTGTTTCCAGTAGACACTATACATTTGTATCATGTTGTTCATACATTCTTAAAATCTCTTATTTTTCATTGGATTGTTTAATTCATTTATATTTGATATTATTATTGATATGGTTGCATGTACATCTGTCATTGTACTTTTTGTTGCCTATATGCCTCATGTCTCTTTTGTTACTCTATCCATCCTTTACTTTCTTTGGCATTAAGTAAATACTTTGCAATGTAGAATTTTAATTTTTTTAAAGTTTTTATTCAATATGTTTTTGAAGGTTTTTTTTAGTGGTTGCTCTAGGGTATGCCATTTGCATCTTAACTTGTCAGAATCAGCTTCAGATTCATACTAGCTAATTCCAGTGATATACAGAAAAAATACTTCTATTTCTTTTTCCCTTTTTGAGGTATTTTTGCTATACAATGTTGCAATCTCAACAATGCATTG
>PVIY010010412.1:0-68754 GCA_004026745.1 Myrmecophaga tridactyla
GGGGAGGAAGCGGGGCCGGGGGCGCGGCGGTCGGGGGGCGCCCGCGGAGGCGCAACCGCAGCGCCGGGTGTTAGCGCCGGGGCCCGGCCCACCGCGCCCGGCAAGGAGGAAGCGTCGCGCCGGCGCGGGCCCCCCCCGCACCCGGCCCCTCCGCCAAAATGGGATCGGAAGCCGGGAGAGCGAGGGGTGCGAGGGCAGAGCGGGGGAACGTTAAAAATAAGTCACTCACCCTCGGCTCGAGCCTCCGGGCTCTCAGCCCCGCTCCTCCGCCCTCCTCGAGCTGCGGCGCCGGCTCCTCAGCGGCGCTAGGGGGAGCTCCGGGCCCGGAGCGGGAGCCCCTCCGCACCTGCCCCTGTGGCGGAGCCGCAACAAGCCAGGCGGCGGCGGCGGCGGCGGCGGCGGCAGCAGCGGTAGCGGCGGCTCTGAGAGGGGAGGGCAAGTGACCCGGATGTACAGGGTAACGGCGAGGAGGGGGAGGGGGAAATGCCAGGAAGTGAGGGCGCCGCGGACCTGTCCGGCCGTGCGCATGCGCCGCTCACCTGTCCGGCCGTGCGCATGCGCCGCTCGCCCGCCCCGCAAGGTAAATCCTCAGCCTTCCTTCTCCGGTCTCTCCTCCCCCGCCCCGCCCGAAAGGGGCGGGGCAAGGCTGGAGACAGGTGGTTCCGCGGGCGCTGCGCGGAGAGGAAGGGGGCGCGGCCACTCCTCCTCGCCCCCGCCCTTCTTAAAGGGGCAGCACCTTCGCGTGGAGACAGCATCTGGGTGGGTTGGGGTCTTCCAACCTCCCCTTTTACCAGACGGGGAAAAGGAAGTTCAGAGGTGGCGGTGACCTGCCTCGGGAAGTGGAACCGAGGACTCGCGGACTACCACTGCTTCTGCTGAACCCTGCAGAGTTGCCACATTCCATCACCTCCCACGCCTGGAATAGCTGAGCTGGTGGCACGACTTTCCCCTCGGGCCAGGTACTGAGCCTCGCTCTCACTCCCTGACCCGGCAGCTGCGCTTGGCAGGCTCCCCAGAGCCGAGACGGGCACCGTTAGCGCCCGCGTGGGTGTGGTGGAGACGCCCTGGGAAGGTGTTAAAGGAGCCGCCTGAGAACAAAAATTAGGTGCTACTTGAGACTTGTACTCGCACTTTCAGATAACTCAGACCCTTGTTCTGGCGTCTGCTCTGCGCAGAACAGTCTGTTGGGCAGAGAACTTGGATGCGGCAGAAGGCGCAACCTCTTTATTTCTCTAATTCCCCCTTTTCATCTTGGAATACAAAAGCTCCCCTCACGCCCACCCCTGCACCTACCAAATAGAACATCCCTTCTCGTTAGCTCATCTCAATCTTATTAAACGCCCAGATTTTTTCATTAGCACTAAAGTGTAAATGATTGCGATGTTACCGCTCCCAGGGGTATTTTCAGTTTGACTGCTGGGCAGATCAGTAAGAGGGAAGTAGATGTTACTTAACATTTTGAGGTCAAGGGCCCTACTGAAAATTCCATAAAAGTATGGACTTTCTCGCCAGGAAAACACACATAAGCACACAAATTTACATACAATTTCAGAAGCTTTAAGGACCCAGGGAGCCTATCAAGTAAACTGATTATGAACCCCTGGTCTAATCAAATAGGCAAGATCCCGGGGACCATCTGGGCTTTACAGCATGTGATCAATCACTCCTTGTCCCCAAATACAAAAGGACAGTCCTTATCTTATTTCATCATTTTGTCTTCCGCTAGAGTTAAGTGGATACCAAGTGGTATTGGCCGTTTTACATGGAAATACATTAAGAGAGTCATGGAGAAGTAGTTCATGTAGCTTTTCAAGACAGAAACTAAGGACAAGAATCCTGGCTGCAACTTTTATACCCTCATTATACTTCAGAAGGATTTGAGGGTTCCATACTGTATGTTTTATAATCTTCATCAATTTCAGTTAAACTGTAGTGAGTTGATATTTTGCAAACATTGATGCAGGAATGCTCATAATTCAAGGTCCATTTGTCTACACACGAGCATACACTTAGATAACCACACAGACCCCGCTGTCCTCAATTTGAACCAGAAGAGTTCCTACACGGGCCCAGTCCCTCTTTAATTATGGACTTTGAGTGACCACACACCTCTAACTCAATCTTCTTCTAAAAGCAGAAATCTCTTCCATTAGCCTCTTGCAGTATCCTCACCAAATGACCATCCAGTTTAGCATGAATATCTCCAATTACAGCAGCTCATTATTGCAACTAAAGGGCTTCTCTAATTGTAAGGAATCACTTATTTTACACTGAGCAGAAATCTGATACCCCACAATTTGCATCCATTGGTCTTAATTTTACCTCTGGGGAGTAACACAGACATGCTGCCGGCTGCGGGAAAAGCCTTAGAATCCAGCGATGTAAACAGTCCATTAATGAGTGATAACAGCGAAATGTTCTCTGAGGGGCACGGAATACCACGTTCTGAAGCCCTTCTCTCCTTGCGTTAGACCCATCCCTGGCCTGTGCCAGAACTTATAAGCTTTACAACTTCCCCACCAAGTGAGATATCCTAAAAGAAGGAAGCTGGCTCAGAAAAAAAGATCCCACAAGAAGTGCTGAATTTATTCTTCTTCCTCCTCCTTCATCATCCTGCAAGGTAATCACATATCAGCTGAGATCAAAGCTCTGAAAGCTATAGTTGAAAAAAAGAGAAAAAACTAGCAGAAGCAAAAAAGATGTTTATATAAGAGCACATTATTCTCTCAATGATGACTTAATCATTGTAGCTAGCTGGCATATTTTTCTTTTTCAAGTCCTTATGATGTACCAGGCACTGTATTTGCATTTCCTCTTTTGCTTCTTACAACCATCCTATAAGGTGCTATTATCATGTCCATTTTATAAATGAGGAAACTGAGGTTTAGGATGTGACAGATCCATTATTCACTCAACCTGTTGACTCCACAGTTGGCCCATATCTCCATTCACCCTATATTTCTTCTGTCTACTGTGATAAATTTCAAAAGATGCAGTGGCTTTCTTTAAATGCTGTTTTCTGTGAGATTTTTTTTTAATTTTCAAATCAACTTTAAAACATTATAAAAAGTAAACTGTTTCACGTAGTCATTGATTCAATCTATCAAGGCACATTTTTGCCTCTCTCCTGTGTTCCAGGCATCATGCTAGGAGTCTGGGGTGGAGGTCTGGAAGTCGTATTAGTCCCTGCCCAGGAGCGGCTCAGAGTTCAGTGAGAGGAAGAGCTGTAACCTCACAATTACAACACAGCTTGATCCGTTTAAGTTGGGAGGGCGGAGGACCCAACTCTCCCTGGGATAGCTGTGAAGGCTTTGCAGCACAAGGGACCTTTGAGCTTGGTCTAGAAGAGAAGGGGGAGGGCCAAGAAGAAATTGCCCAGAGGCCCAGAGGGAGTGGAGTTCAGGACATGATGGAGTAAGACTCCAGTGGTGAGATTATAAAGGACCTCCTACTCCTTGGTACCGACTTTGGACTTGCTTCCTGATGGCAACGATGAACCAAAGCCTCTAAATACCAGAGTGACATGATCAGATGTGTTTTACATTAGGATCGCTCTGGTCACAGGGCAGAGAGAACAGAGGCCAGGAGGCCGTGTGTGGGGTCCAGGCAAGGGAGGATGAAAGCCTGGTCTAGGACACACTGGAAGTGAGGACGAAGAATTAAGAGACTCACAAACAGAGAATCCACAGGAGTTTGTGTCTGGTTGACTCTGGTGAAGAGAAAGCAGGGGTTTGGAGGCAGGGCCCAAGGTTCCTATCTAAGAGAACCATCCAATCCCAACATCTTTACTGGGTTTCCGCTCCTATATGATCTTTTCTGACCTTTATCCATGTAAAGGCACATTGCTGTAGTTGTTTTCTTCAGATATGTGCTGTTTCCCAACATTTTCTCATATTTCTGTGTGGTCACATTTATCATTTTAATGGCTGCAGAGCATTTCATCATGTTCAAATAACTTGGCTTCCTTCTGTTGCTAAAGATCACACCCTCCATGCCTGGTTTACCCTAGACTCATTTGGCTCTGGGCATGTTTGCAAGGGAGGAGTTGGGTAAGGAAAGAGAGCCTTTAGGCGAAGGGTGTTGGCAAGTGGCTTCCAGGGTCAGTGAAGCTGCAGCTCTCCTGGGAGAGGACTGGGCAGCTGCACTGCATGCAGAAACCACCGCCCTGTGGGGAAATACCCTTCATCCTTGGGGACCCAGATGGCCACGGCTCTCTGGAAGCTGGTTCTCATAGCCTAACCCCTCCAATCTACTCGTTCATTTATTCACTCATTTTCTTTCTGGGCAGAAGGCAATATCGGCAGAGCTGAAACTAGCTCAAGAGCTCTGGGTGTAGCCCAAGCAGGGTCTGAACCCTACTTTACGAGTTAGTCAATCTCTCAGAGCCTTGTAAGAATTGACTCAGATATCTGTAAAACGTTTGCGACTATACTCGGCACAGATTAAGGATGATCACTGTCTTGGTCCCCTCCACATGTGTTCTTGACACCACTGTACGCTGGGATTCTGAACAAACCCATGGGCCCAGGATGCGTGTGCTGGACGGAGTTCAGCCAGCGTGCCCGACGGCCACTCAGTGACCTCTCTGACCTTCCATTTTTTATCCCTGAATTAGGGGTGATAACCACCTCCCAAGAATGTTGTGAAGGTCTCGCAAATACTGTGTGGGAGATGCTTTCTTCATTATTGACTGTGACACATACTGATGCTGTGGGCATCTTTGTTTTTCCCCTTTTTAAAAAAATTATTGCCTGAGCATAAATTCCCTGGATTGCAACTACTGGGTCAAGGATCTGAACAGTTTTGTGGCTCTTACTTCGTACTGCCCTGCTGCCCTCGAGGAAGGACTCGTCAGCTGCTACTGCCATGAACTCAGGGGTACCTTTCGATATCTTTAAGCACCTAGAATACAATTTGTGTTGCCTCCGTGTCCACTCTTATTCCTTGATCTGACAATAAGGGATTTCCATCACCTGCCTTTCAAAAAATGGGTAAAAACTGAACCTTATGGGGAAAGGCACCTTCCAGACATTTCCACCATGGCCAGGGGTTAGAAGGCCAGGGACTCAGGCTTCCGCGTGGCCTCAGCGTGGAGCGTCCACTGGGGCAGTTTAACGAAGGTACACAAAGAGGGGAAGCGGCGTGGGGATCCGGGCAGGGCTGGATCTGGTCCCGCATCCAAAGGTGACATTCGTGCGCCGCTGTTTAAAATGAACCACAGTACAAAGCCCGCAAGCCAGACCCAATGCCTTCTTCCTCCCCTTGTTCAGCAGCCCATTAAACAGTCTGTGGTGCCAGAAAGTTGCTCTTATCGCCTTATTTCTCCAGTTACAGGGTCAGTCCGGGGCCTCAGGCTCACCTCTCCTGAGTGGGGCTGCTCTAGGACAGGGCCGCAGCGGCCTGCAGGCGGGCCTGTGCCCGCTGGGCCTCCAGACGCCTTCCCGCCTCCTCCAAGGGGCATCCTGACCCTCAGCCTCCAGGGGAAACCCTGCCCCTCCTCAGCCTGTCCCTGGGTTTTTCCTTCACAGCACTTATCCCAAACTGTAATTATTTTAATGTGTATGACTTAAAATGTTTGTAACTGAAAAACCTGCTCTCACTCAAACATAGTCAGCTCTGTGAAGGCCGGGCCCAGGGCTGTCCTGGCGCCTGGGCCCCTGGGAAGGTCCCACACGGCACTTGATAAATAGGCCGAATGGCCGGGTGAAAAAGGGAAGGCTGGGCAGTAAACGAGGTTCCCTCTCCCCACATACCTTTATTCTCCATGATTCTATGAGTAATATCTGTTGATTGCAGAAAAAGAATGGAAAATACAGATGAGGGAAAAAAATACAAAAAACCCAACTCGTGATCCAACCGCCCACATCATGTGAGGGCCCCTTCAGAGGCTTTTTCTATGTCTGTATCTATAGCAAGACAACACATGTATTTTTATAAAAGTAGTTCATATACTGCTTTGTAACCTGCTATATTTCACCTCACAATATATCCTACTGAACTTTCCTTAATAAAGGTATTTCAGCTACATCGTTAAGGACTATATAATACGCCACCGACTAAGCTCTACCATAAAGTATGGAACAAATCTGGTGTTAAAAGTAAAGGAGAGGTTTTCCCAATGTAAATAAAGGTAAACCATTTTAATACAGCACTTCCCTTTGATGGGCTTCCCGGTTTTTCTCTCTGCTTGCATTGCCTTAGGGCTGTGTTTCTGCAGAATTGTGCCCCCACCGCCCATCCAGCACCAGGCGTTATTAGTCCCTGTCAGCTAAAGAAGCAAAAATGCTTGCAGCCAGGAAAGCTGGAGTATGACGCAGCGAGGACGATGCCTCAGAGTTCAGTCTGGGAATCTAGTGCTGATACAGGCAACAGAAATAAAGCGCCTGTTTCCTTGCCAAGATTTTAATTGTAAGAAGAAGAGAAAAGCCTGCTTTCTGCAAGCCCTCACATCCCCCTCCCAAGATCTGCTCCACGGCAGGGTTTTTCCCAAGAGATATAAGCAGGGCCACAGGGTTTACTGATGTTGAGAGCTGTCTGCAACCCAAAGCCTATTGCCCTGTTAAGAGATTAGCTGGCTGCAGAAAAATCCAGGCCAGCATGCTCAGGATGTGCTGTCCTTTTCCACAAACAGCTCTTTCAGCCCATTGTGTGGCTGAGCAGCACAAAGGGCTACACACTCAGCCTTTTCAGCTCTGATGGTGACATCCCACCCCAAGGACAGGCTTCCCCATGCACACCTTGTGAAGCAGGCACGAAAGAGCAGCCTCCCTCCTGCTGGACTGTCCAGGACTCAAGGGCAACTGTCTGTACCCAGTAACCATACTGATGCCAGGGCCACCTGCTCAAGGAGGAAAGGCCCCAAAACGTGTGACTGTAAGAGTAGAACTCTACCCACCTGTACAGGACAGGAGGGAACAAGGTGTCAGGGAGGGCTTTGGAGGGGTGGACCAGGACCAGGTGTGCCATCCATTCCCGGGACCCACACTCCACTGGGCCCCTCGACCCAAACAGAGGTCATTCCCCACTGGTCCACCCACCGGACATGCCAGGCCACCAGACATAAGGAGCATTTTATCTGAAAAGAATGAGAATCCCAAGCTGTGTTAAGGGTGAGGAATTTATTGAGACCATTTAAAAAGAGATTTTTTTCCTGTTTTAGTGAAACACGATGGTTGGGGAGAGGAGGAGAAGATTTGCTTTGAGAAGCAGTAATGACAAAAGAAACTATTACCCCCAGGACCTCTTACCCAGGGCTTTGTTTCTGATGGTTTTAGACAAAATGCTTCCTGCCCATTTAAAAACTTAATCCTTACAACAACATCAAAGAGAGATTTTATTGCTTTCAGTATTCAGATGAGAAAACTGAGGTACCCAGAGTTCACGCACCTTGCCGGAAGTCACAAAGCCACCAGCAAGTGAGCCAGGATTCTTCTGCTTGCCTGAGCAGCTCTTTTCCCTTGCGTAAAGCACCCCACCTCGCTTGCTCCCCCCATCCTTTTCTTCCTTTCTTTTTACAAACATTAACTAAATCCCCTGGTGGCTCAGGCTCCATAAAAATACGTTACTCATCATGATAATCACCAAATTCACTGTGTTGTTACGAAGATTAATTGGGAAAAAAAGGTTGAACATATGAAATTACAAATATTTAACTTTAAAATAAAAACATAGGGCAGGCCATGGTGGCTCAGCAGGCAAGAATGCTTGCCTGCCATGCCAGAGGACCCGGGTTCGATTCCCGGTGCCTGCCCATGTAAAAAATAAAATAAAATAAAAACATAAAAAACAGCATTAGATATAGTTAAACCTCACATGTAAAAGCTTTTGGTAAACTCTTACGTGTTAAATAAATGAACCTTTCTGATCATCTTGGCTTTTGAGATGCGCTTTTGTAATAGTCAAACTCAGCAGGCTGCATATCCTGGCAGCTGAGCGCTCAGACTGGGGACTGAGAGAACTGAGTTTGAATCCCTTCCCTTTCTCGTATGTAAAAAGAGGAAAGTAATGCTCCTCAGTGTCAGAACTAAGCTATTTCGTATAAAACACTGAGCACTATGCTTGGCAAATTTCAGTGCTCAATAAATACAAGGCTTTTTTAAAAAATTTACTATTATGATTTTGTAATATTAATAATAAAGGTGCTACTTTAAAAAAAAGTGCTACTTTCCTTAGGATGGCATTTACATAAAAGTGCTCATTGAAGTATTATTTCTAATAGTAAAAAGTCTGAAACAAGCTAAATATTCCATGATAGAGAAACGGCATAGTAGAACAGCGAAAGAGTTACCTTTAGAATAAAGAAAAAGAATTTAATTCAAATGTAAAAGTCCCTGCTTTACCACTTAGGGAACTATGTATATTAAACAAGTCATTTCTTTCTTATGGACCTGTTTCCTTACTTCCAAAAACAAGGGCTTATTCTCAATGCCTCCTACGTCCTCACCAGGTTTAAAGTTACATAGTCCTAAGGTTCTCATAAATTTTAGTCATTGACATCAAGGATCATATACAACCACTAAATACACAGGAAGATAGTAGCAACATAGGGAAGTATTTTATATATTTTTTCTTAACCTTACTCTGCTTATTCCGTAATAGTTATCACCTCCTAACATTTTTTTTTTATGATGGTCAATATTCCTTTTCCTAAACTAGACATATGCTCCATGACATCAGGGATTTATGTCTGGTTTGTTTGTTGATGTATACCCAGCCACAATGCCTGGCATACAGTAGGAGCTCAGTGAATATCTGCTGATTGAAAAAGTAAATGTTACGTGATAAAAGCAAAACACAAAATTGTATATATAACAGGATTCCATTCATATAAAATATGTACCCCTATGGGGACAGAGTAGAAGGCAGAGTTAAAACTCAATGATAACAGGGTAAGAGTGAGGATGAAAAAATGTTCTTTCTTAAATTTCCCTTGAATGTTTTCAGCAATTTTGTTTGCTTATTCAAAAAGATGGTGTCCGAAAAGGGAAATATGTGCGGGAGAAATGGAAGAGAAAAGAAAACAGAAGTGGCTGTGCTGAGCTGGATTCTGAGGCCCAGTTTGGACGTGTGCTTGGTCTGGTCCCATGCTCTGGGTCTGAGGACGTGTTTCTGTCCCTCTCTTGAGGAAGCCACTTCAGTTCAGGTGTGGCCCAGCTGAATCAGGTGGGGCTTGCGTCTGGATTACCGGAGTCCTTTATAAACGGAATGAATTTAGGAGAGAGAGAAATCCTTGGGAAGAAGCCAGCAGTCAGTGGAATCCAGAAGAGAAAGGAGAAGACTCTGCCATGTGCATTGCCATGTGAGAGAACGGCCAGGGAACCAGAGCCCCAGCACACCACAGTCTTCAGGGAGAAAGCATCGCCCAGCTGGTGCCCCGATTTTGGACTTCTCCTAGCCTCAAAACCGTGAGGCAATCAATTCCCCTTGTGTAAGCCAACCCATGGCATGGTATTTGTTTTAGCAGCTGGGAAATGAAGACAGTGGTCAAGGGAGATGGGGATGAAAGGGAAGGGGGCGTATGGAGAGGCCGAAGACTTGTGATCCCTGGTTACACTACTAATGGAAATGGAATCTCAGGGGGCAGAAAGGAAACCTGCTAATATGATGCAAATAAAGAAAAGACAATGTGCCTGGAAATTTTAATTGCAAGCTAATATCTATCCAACTATTCTCAGGTTGTTAAAATTTTCCCATTAGCTGCCTCAGTCGACAGAAGCTTTGAGGAATTTGAATATAAGAGGGGCACTGGGGGCTATTCCAGCCCTGAGCCTTCTCCTCACCTGCTGCTGCAGATGGAAGAAGGACGAGCCCCATGAACTGAGGTTAAGACGTGCCCTAAGCTCGTCACTAGCCAACTGATCAACCTACCTATCACGACTCCAGCCGGGCATCTCTACAGACTCTGGATAAGCTTCACCCTCATGCAGTTCCTGTTTTCACCTGGTGGCACCCAGCACTACTCACACCTTTCAGGGCGTGTCAAAACGACTAGCAGGGGTTTGAGGTTTGTGCAGCCCTGTGCACTCCATTGAGAAAAGTGCTAAACAACACACGGTAATGGCTTATTAATTTACTTAACCTGATCCTTAAAACACATACAAAGTGGTTTTGACAGATGAATCAACCAACCCAAGATTAATAGCCTGGTTTACTGGGCTCTTAACTCTTTTTCCAAGCCACAAGCCAAAATAAACTCAGTCTCAATTTTATAACTGCAAAATGTGCTTTAGAACATCTTCTCCTGAATCTGCTGTGATTATTAAAGGGACAGCTATCAGGATGCACAAGGTTAGGCTGTAGTAACAAAGAACCCCTAAATCTCAGCCCTGGGGTCACTCTGTCAGCAAGATGAACCCAGTAATCCCAGTCTTCCTGGTTTTTACCTGACAATCTGGGTTAGCCAACTCTGTGGCTGCCATCAGTGTAAAAGATTTCATTCCCTCCTTGTCTTCTCCCACCACCTACAGAGCTTTCTTGTATAGCTTCAGTGAGGATTACACGTAAAGTTTATAGAACACCCAGGATACTGCCTGGCATATAGGTAGCAGTCAGTCAATGAGAATGACAGCTGTTGCTACTGCCATTACCAGGTCCTCTCCTCTTCTTCGAATAATAGCAATGATGTTATTCTTGTAATTCTCATAAAGCATAGTTCACACACCTATTATTCATACCCATTGAAATCGCTATGGTTCACACACATTGGAATCACCTGGAGAGTTTGAACAACTAATGCCTAAGTCCCTTGAGGAACTGCAGAAAAGATAAGTAACTATTCAAACTTCCCATCTGGGAACCCCCTGATAAGTCTCAAACATTAGGGACTCCCAAGTCAATAGGTCAAGCCCTTGATCTTGAGGTTTGCTCTTATGAAACTTATTTCTGTTGTAAAGGAGCTAAGCCCACCTATAGTTATGCCTAAGAGTTACTTCCAGAAAACCTCTTGTTGCTCAGATGTGGCCTCTCTTTCTCTAAGCCCAACTCTGCAAGTAAAATCATTGCCCTCCCCCCTACGTGGGACATGACATCCAGGGGTGAAAGTCTCCCTGGTGGCATGGGAGATGACTCCCAGGGATGAACCTGGCCCTGGCACCATGGGATCAACAATGCCTTTCAGACCAAAAGGGGGAAAAGAAGTGTAACAAATAACGTATCAGTGACTGAGAGAGTTCAAATGGAGTCAAGCGGCTATCGTGAAGGCTACTCTTGTGCAAGCTTCAGCTAGATATTGCTAATTGCTGATGTCTGCCAAACCCCAACAACGTCATTCCTAAAGAACCCTAAAGAACACCCAGGACTCTATCTGAGATCCTACAAAATCTCAAACTTACTTGCATACAGTTAGTTTGCTTTTCAGAAAACTAAAACTTTCAGATGGTTCCTAGGCCAGATAAGTCCTGAAACCCAGAGGTGCCAGTGTCTCTAAGAATATCAACCAGCTCCATCCCTCGCTGATACTTTTTCAACATGAAAAATGTTAGAATGGGCATAGCCAAAATATCCCTAAAGATTGGGAGAAGGATCAAAGGAGAAGGAGGAGCTGTATCAGAGATGATAGGATTAACAAATGAGTATGACTACTGAATCATAACATTGTGTTGATATTTCTTTTTAATCTCCAACATCTTGGAGCAGCTAGAAGGAAAAACCTGAAATGGTGGACCTATAACCCACACCAAATTTTGAAATCTGTTCTATAACTACTTGATAAAATGTACTTTGAAATTTCTTGTTTTTTTGTATATATGTTATATTTCACAATTCAAAAAATGTTAAACAAAAACATTTTTAAAAGCCTTATGGATCATCAAAAAAAGGCAAAACAAAAAAACTAATGCCTTTGTCCTGCCCCAGAGTTTCAGTCATTCATTCATCCAGTGTGGCCTACGCTTTGGGATTTCAAAAGATTCCCAGGTGATTCTAGTGTGCACACAAGTTTGAGAGCCACTGTCAGAGAGAAGCAGCAAGATTTCATAAATATACACATACGCACACACACCCGGATTCCCAGGTCCTGGGAATGTGGCTGCCTCTGGTAATGGTGATCACATCAGTCAGGGTGAGCCAGGTTCTGCCGCGGTAACAGAGAGCTCCTCCACCTCAGCCCTAATGTCACTGTAGGGTCAACACCGTGAACCCAGCAACCCTGTTTTTCTGGTCTTTACCTGACACATGAGCAATGCATTTTATCTCAGGCCTACCTCCTCTCCTATTTATGTTTACTTCAGGTCTGTTGTTGGGATCATGTATGAGTCAAAATTAAGATCTTCATAGTCAGTATACTCATAGCTTCAGTATCATTGATGCCCTATTGTTTTGACCGGCAATAGGGGATTATTAATTTCATCTATTATATATAGGATTCGTAGTGACGGGACGGTAATTAAAATTAATAATAATTAATTATTAATTCCTCTACCCACATGTTTTAGTTTCCTTGTCCAGCTAATGAGTATTCCAGACCCGGAGTAAATCAGAACCAAAAAATTATACTAATGTAGATAGAATGGAGTAATATCTGGTTGGAGAAAGACCACTAAAGGGTATACTATGCTTTATTCAACTCTCAATCCCTGAGACCCAAAACATAATAAACAATTTAATAGAAATATGGTGTGGTGCTTTGGAGCTATGTACCCCAGGAAAACATATTCTTAAACCTAATCCATTCCTGTGGATGTGAACCCACTATAAATAGGACCTTTTGATGAGGTTGCTACAGGTTAAGGCGTGGCCCAACTCAATCAGGATGAGTTTTAATCCTATTATTGAAGTCCTTTATAAGCAGAATGAAATTCAGACAGAAAGAGAGCAAGGCAAGGGAAGTAAGGGGCTGAAATAGCTAAGGCAACCCAGAAGTGAAGGGAGAGGCCAGGAGAGGCTGCCATGTGTGCTGGTCTGTTACAGAGGAGCCCAGGACCAAGGGTCACCAGCAGCCAGCCCCAGAGAGCCAGTCTTCAGGAAGAAAGCACTGCCCCGATGATGCCTTGATTTGGACTTCTTCCTAGCCTCAAAACCGTGAGCTAATGCTAATAAATTCCCATTGTTTAAGCCAACCTATTTGCATGGTATGTGCTTGAGCAGCCAAGGAACTAAAACATGTGGGTAGAGGAATTAACTGATTATCAACAGCAATGACCTGAAAAGAGAAGAAAAAAAATATGAAAAGCAGTCTCAGGAACTCAAAACGCACAGTATCCAGGCTGAACACTTATTTGTCAACTGTCACCAAATGCCGCTTGGGTGTCTCCATTTTTGTTCACCTTTCCCAGGATGAAATTACATCTGAGGGATGGAAGTAATAAAGAGTGAGGACTGGATGTCGAACAAATGAGTCTTCTTTCACTCGGCAGAGAAATACGGACATAAACCCTGGGCTCAGGAAGCACTAGGCGCCCAAACCTTTTGCCACCAGTAGCGAATCTGTGGATTTGTGAATGGAAGCTTTAAGTAGCTGAACACAACTGCTTCAAATCGCTGCAGAAATGATTTTCACCACATCATCCTCCTGCTCTGTCGGATGCTGCCTCCACATAGCCTGACGAAAACCAGAAAATCCAGCTTGTTTGCTCTCATTTTGGCAGTTTAATTTAGGAATCATACTGGCTTTATATAAACTCTTAACAACAAAAAAATGTATTCTGTATTTTGAGCACACAAGTTAACTCGGGCCCAAGGGAAAGAAGCATTATATACAATTACATAATAGTTACTATATTGCTTTAAAATTTTGAGGCAGCCTCAGGCAGAAAGTCAAAAAGAGAGAGCAAAGTCAAAAAGAGAGAGCAATCATTTTTGTAAAATTATCTAAATGCCACAGCCTTTTCTGATGCAATGTTGGTTGACAATGGTTCTGCTTTTCTCAGAAGCTCATTCAATTATCTGTTGCTTATCTGGAGTTTTCCTTCAATCTACAGTTAAAGAAAAAAAGCAGGCAGGATTCCTGTAGTAAAAGCTGGAAATGAAAAGCACTAACTACTCCCTCGGCCCTGCTTACTGTAGAGGATTCATTAGACGAGCCTTTTTAGGGTCTCTGTTACCCAACCATTTTCTCCACCACCATCGCCAAAAGGAGAGGGGGGCGTGTGAGATCCACAGCCAGGCTGGAGAGGGGGGAGTGTGGGATCCGCAGCCAGGCTGGAGAGGGGGGAGTGTGGGATCCGCAGCCAGGCTCAGGTAGCACCGCTCGCATGCTCTCCTCCTGGCCAGCCACCTAACTGCCCCGAACTGGTCCCCTTATCTGCAAAATGTAAATAATTAACTCCACTACAGGGACAGTAACACAACCAACTATGAAAACATATGTAGAGTGCCCAGGCACTCAATAAATGTAAATGCCGTTCCTCTGATCACTGACAAACTCTCAGAAGGGAAAGGCCTTGCTCATCCTTTCTGAGCCAATCCTGACCCTTAGAGATGGCTGCTGCCTCTTCACCCTCGGCTCCACTCCTCTCCCGAGACCGCTCTCCCATCACGCAGACCTCACCCCCAAGGCCAAGTCAATCAGTGTTCCCCACGCCCGTTGCCACCATGATGGGTTCAGAGGTGGATGTGTCAAGAGATGGGCCAATTAGGGAGAAGCTCTTAAAAATTGTTGAGTTGCCACGGCAAACGGAGGCTTTCTCTCTTGGACGTGAACAAGCAAGTACAGGGTCTGAGAGCTGGTGGCAGGCCGGCCACCCCCCCTGGACAGCTCTCTCCCACACCTCCTGGAGCACACTTTATTACTTCAGGTAGTGTCTCCTGGAGTTGAACAGTGTGCAAGCCCTGCTAGCAGTACTCTCACTACTGTAAAGGTAGATAGCCAGGGAACAAAGTCAACAAAGACATGCAGTGCTTGGAAAACCACAAGGAAATGAAGCTGTAGCCTGATCAAAGTGTGCCTGAAGCCCTCCCAAATGCAGCACTTCTTTGATATGTAAACCACTTATCTGCCTCTATCAATTATCCAATTTGAGGGGGGTTTTCTGTTACTTGCCAATCAAAGTAGCTTAAGGGAATCAGCCTGGGCCTGGCTGAACGAACCCCTAAATGAAGCGTTATGACAGAAGCCTCACACCCCCTTCCAATGATGTAACCCAGACTTTAAATTTCCCTGCCAACAGGAGCCCTCGCCATTCTGGTCACCTCCACATCCCAGGATCTAGCACAGGAGTGCTAGATCCTCAATAAATATTTTTTTTGATATATAGAATGAAACCCAAAAAATTACTTGGCATTTCAGAGCCTTTTAAATCCCCATCCCCGGAAATGTGTGGATCAGAGGGGCGACAAGAGGAAAACTCCTGGGGCTTGGCACCTGAGCTCACATCCCAGCTGCAGCTGAGCCTTGGTTTCCTCCCCTGCAAAGTGGGCAAAACACTTCCATCCCCCTAGGGAAAGGGAGTCACAAGACAGCACCTGGGGTAAGCCGCATTCCACACTTATTCATTTCCCTCCCCCTGCTTCATGCTACGGGCTCTGCTCTGGGGTTCGGGGTCATCCTACACGTGCAGTGGGCACTGTGCGCCACCAGGACACACCTTCCGACCACCCTGCAGTGCAGCCACCCCTGGAGGGTGAGGGCAGCAAGGCCCCCTGACCTCCCACCCCCTTCCGGAAAGGCGTCTTGGGCAGAGGTGTGCAGCTACCCGGGCCAGCCAGCACCTCAGCTACCACGCCTCCCCTCTGCTCTGTGGTCGGCCTCCTGGCAGAGGCGCGTGACCAGTGCAACTGGCAGAATGGCACACGTGCCCACCCCCAGAGGCTGTCAGCTCCACAGGCACCACGGCACGGGGACTCGGCTGGTCCCTAAGCACTAGAAGGGCAGGGCCTGGTGCCCTCCTCCAGCCCACCCCCAACCCCTAGCACCCAGCACCCAGCGACACCCAATGAAACATTTCCTGAGTGAGTGAATGACAATGAATGAGTGGTTAATAAAGAGTGATGTAACCAAGAGTCCCAGAACGGTAGCGAAGTCTCGTTATTTATTTAGTGCGTTGTCTGCTGGTTACACAGATTGATAAAGACTCAAAAATGAGAGGCACCTTTGGACAGATAAAGACTAGACTGAACTCTAACCTGAAACCCTGTGGCAAACTCTCTGAGCTACACAATTATCAAGATTATCTGACACAATTATCAAGATTAAAGAAGAATTTTTAAGAATGTACCTATAAATAGGAGAAAAAAATGAAAATGATATATACAATATTTATTAATAGCAACTAGCCCTACACACTAAGTTTAGGACAGAGAAAAGGCTTTCATTTTCACTTTCTTATGCATTTTTCAGTTTTCTGTGATGAACATAAATTGGTCATCTGGTAAAAACAGAAGAAATGAAAATAAAAGCTTTAGCAGGCTGATAGCAGGTTAAATGTCCGGCCCAACACCGATGACAGAATGGCCACTGAGCAAATGTTCTTTCCCCATGAATGCCCTCAGACATTGGGAAAAGCTATCACATATCTCCTATGTCTCCTATTCTTGTTAAATACTTCAGCTAATTTAAAGTCATCCTTAGATTACCTGACTTCAAGGCCCTCTTTTAACCCTCCCACTGCAAGGGTTCTGACTGTTAAAACCCCATTCCAGGTGTCATATAGCCAGCTCACAGAATCTGCAACACGTTCTCTTCTGCTCACTCATCTGTTAACTGAGTCTTCAGGTAGACACTGATGGAAGAACTACTACACTGGTGATCCTTTGCTCTTGCCTACTCATTCCCAGATGGCTCCCTGATTTCCTTGGGGAATGTCTGCCCTCCCTCGCGGTCCTTGTACTTTAGGAAGTGCAGGCCCTTCCCTCAGCTTCTTCCGGGGTGGCCAATGAGACATGGCATTCACCTGGCTGCAGGGGCTGGTGCAGACACCAGCATTTACCCAGATAAGACCAATCAAAGAAACTCAGTTCTGATAGTTTTGTGTTTGCTGAAAAAGCAATATTTTTTTCCTCCTGCTAGAACTGATGACAGCCAACTTGCCATCACAACTCTCCCTCAAAAAGGCAGGCAGCTCTAAGAGATGGAAAAAATAAAACTGCTTACACCTGGGGTCCTCCATGCCTTGAGTGCCATCCCTCATTTTGGTATATATCATTTTCATTTCAATATGGCCAATTACATAAACCAACAAATCCTCATTCTGCTGAAGCCAGTTTGAGTTGGGGTCCTATTTCGGGGTTTAAAGAATCCTGGCTAATAAAGCCTGTGAGTGCAGTGACAGAAGCGGCAAACCAGCTATCCACAGATGAAGCAAGATGAAACAGGCTGTCTTTCCAGGCCCTCAGAAACTGATGGCAGATAGTTACACACACTGCAATTACTTAAAGACAATAAGATAACTGCTTCAATAAATACTTCATAGTGCAATATGAGCACAGGAAGGGGGAGTTCCAGGCAAGGCTTCCTAAAATAAAGACCATTTAATCCTACTCTATATCTCCCTATCCAGGCAGTGGAGATAGAATTGCTGTTAGAGGGAGTCAGGTAACTCTGTGGACTGATGGTCATCTCACAGTAATCCAAAACCAGGAATGTCCCACATCAAGCCAGACACAATGCTGCTCAGAGGACTTCACAGCGCCCTTGGAATGAGCCCACAAAACAGGCTCTCGAGACACCAGCAGAGAGCCAAGGTCAAAAACCTTCACTCCTAAGAATTTCACCTGAATGCTACCCACACTTTCAAATACCCAGGTCAGCTCCTGTGACTTCAGTGCTATAAACTGAGGTTTTCACTTCTTAATTCTTGTCAGTTTGGATTACTGCAGATCAAATCACAACAACATCGTAACAACAGCCCTTTCAAGATGAAAATCTACTTACTGAATTTATTTCCAAATCACAAAGAGGGAAAGAGTGAAGAGAATGGAGAGAAAGCGTCTGAGTCCACAAAACATTTCATCATGAGTTAGAAATGTGGCTTATTGCAGAAAATGACAATCACAATGAAAGCACCTCTGGGAACATCTATTTTACTAAGGAAGTTCCTCAGGGTGGCTATTTCTAAGTGAACAGAAGCTAGTGGCTCTCAGACTTTTGATGACGCATACTCAACAAGACAGTTATAAAAAATAAAATCAGTCAGGAAAGGAGGACACCGCAGGACAAATTCTCCTTGCCTTTATTGTTTCTAAACACGTCGGCAATCCATTAGGCCCAGAAACACAATTCCTACTTTCCAGAGCAAAGACTGGTCTCAAGAGAGGCGCAAGGGGTCAGCAGCAGGAGGGAAAAAAGCCAGAGACACCTTCCAGATAACCTGAATTTCTAGAAGAACCAGCCAGGACACCTGTTTTTATTGGATTCCATTGGATTCCACTTCCTCCACCTGCAAACTGCATGAATACACCATGACTTCACTTCTCATCTTGAAAGTGGGATTACTGTTTATTGTGATTTACTGGGCAGCTACCCACGGGAGGGTAAGGCCATGGGGAGGCTACGGGGTGTAGCTGGGAGAGGTGTACCCCAGAAGACATTGTGCAGTGGCTCAGTAAGTGCTGGCTTCCTTCTCCTGCTGAAGCTAAAAGTCTGGGAGGAACGTGCATGCGAAAAGCCTTCAAAACACAGTTGTTTTTTGGTCTTGTTTTTAGTTTGTTTTTCATTAAGTACTATATGCTTATGTTTTAAAAATTCAAAAAAATACATAAAAGGTTATACAGTAAAAAGATCTTTCCATCCACCCCAGATCCACAATCCTATAGGGTTTTCTCCGGAAGTAAACAGTATCCCCCATGCTCCCTTTTTATTTATTTTTTATTTCTCGTGTCCTTCCTGAAATAGTCCGCATGATGAGGCCCGCATGATGAGTATGGTCTGCATACTTCCTGAAATAGTCTCGAGCAGTTTCACCGTCATGTCTTCCTTGTCATTTGCTAAGTAGGATGGTGGATGTGCCCCATGCTCAAAGCCCCCTCTTTATTTTTCACACATAGGAACACATCGCAAACATTTCTCTGTGCATTTCTTCTTTTTTTTTTAACTTAAGAAGGTATCTTGGAAATTATTCCTTCTTAGCATGCACGGCTTACTCTCTTACACAGCGGCAGCATTCTGCTCTAAGCCTATCCCACAGTCCAGCCAATCGGCCCACAGTGATGCACATTGAAGCTGCAGGAATCTACCTCTGACATCACGCGTCTCTTCACAGATATGCGTAACTACAGGACAGATAAGGTGTATAGGATCAAATCCCCGAGGTGGAACTACAGTGTCGAAGGGTCCGTGCACTTTAAATGTTGGCAGATGGTGCTAACTGCCCTTCAAGGGGGTGGCACTGACCCTCACTCCCGCCAAGAGCATAACGAGAATACCAGGTCCTCGTCCACACTCACAGAAGGTGTTTTGTTCTGGATACAAGGGCAGAAAGGAGGGCAGTGCTCCACTCTTGCCCATCACTCTTCTTGCCCCTGGTGATATCAGGCAGAAATCACCACTGGGAATTCCAGTCCTGAATGCAGAGCCCAGAGACCAGGCTTCAGAACAGGACTTAGGAGCCCACAGGGAGCTGGAGCTGGCGCCATGCTGTGTGACGTCAGGTGGCTTGAGACTAGTCATGGTGGGAATATTTACACCATAGAAATCAGCAAATGTCACAAATCAGGGCTCCCCCACCCCCACCCACCAATCCCCACCGGAAGACAGCTGATAAACATTTACCAGTATATCGGCACATGCCACACTGGGGACGGGGTCTCTGCCACCCTTGTCTGGATATTGTTACCCTTGATGCTGACATGGTCCCAAGCCCAAGGACTGGAGGAGATCTGAAAGGACATCTAATCATTTCGTTTTTATATACAGCTTCTCCCCCACTCCTTCTATTTAGTTCTAAATAGTCCCCTCTCGTCCTCTCCTCCATGTATCCTAACCACTCTTTTCTATTTACATTTCCTTATCATTTAGTGCAAAATTCTTGGTGATTGAGGTTATCAGGGGATAGAAATAGGGTAGAGATTGGGCAGTTGGTGCTAAAAGAATACAGATTGTGCAACAGGACTGATTATAAAAATTTAGAAATGGATAGCACAATACTATCTGATTGTAGCACAATAATATAAGTACACTGAATGAAGCTGAATGTGAGACTGAGGGAGAAGGGCTGAGGACACATATGAAACCAGAAAGATAGACAATAAAGACTGAGTCGGTATAACTTAGCAATGCCTAGAGTGGACAATGATGGTGTTTAAATGTACAAATAAAAAAGCATTTTTGCATGAGGGAGAACAAATGAATGTCAACATTGCAAGGGGTTGAAAATGGGTGGTATACAGGAAGAAGTACAATCAATGCAAGCTATTGTCTATAGTCAACAGTAACACTGTAATATGCTTCCACTGAATGTAACAAAGCCATTATGCCAAAACTAAATGTCAGCAGGTGGGGAGCATGGGGGAGGGGTATGGATTCTTTGTGGAAGAAAAGAAAATGTCTTCATATTGATCATTGTGGCAAAGGCATGTCTATTTATTTAGGTTGGATTGTATGATGTGTGAATAAAACCATTTAAAAAAGAACAGAGACCACAGTGGCACAATAATCTTGCCTGCCATGCCACAGACCTGGGTTCAATTTCTGCTGCCTGCCCATGCAAAAGAGAAAGAAGAACAGAGAGAAACAAGTGCTAGAGAAAATGTGGAGAAAGAAGTGTACCTATTCACTGTTGGCAGGAAAGCTGTAAGCTGCAGCCCCTGGGAGGGCAGTGGAGTGGTAGGGTGGGGTTGCCATATGATCCTGCGACCCTGTGACTAAGTATATACTGGAGGAGCTGAGTGCGGGGACAGGAAGGGACATTTGCACACTGGTGTTTATGGCGGCAGTATTCCTGATCCACAATGAATGGAGTGGCCTGAGGGTACAACGACTGGGGAATGGAAAGGGGATCTGTGGTGTACACATACAACGGGCTACTGAGCAGCCACAAGAAGGAATGCGGTTGTGAGCACACAACTAGGTGAATGAGCCTTGAGGACAGTAGGTTGAATGGAAACGTCAGAAACAGAAAGACAAATATTATCATGCCTCACTTATATGGACTAACTATAATATAAAAATTTGATGAACTGAAGTCGAGAACACAGTTTATCAGGTTGGGGCCTATTGTAAAGGGTCCTAGATGGTAAGCTCTTATGGCAGTCACATATATTCAGGAGTGGTAACTGTTACTTCTAAATTGTGAGATACTGCGCTTTGTATATAACCTGGTCATTCCCAGAGACATCAGGTATTTATGTGACACCTAAGACTCCAAGTTAGAGCTCAGAAGCTATGAAAGTCAACAGTACTCCATAGAGGAACTGTTTAAAATGCTGAAGAAGAAATCAGGCTTTGACTAGAGATATGGATGTAGCTGATTTGGAAAGGACTGGGGTAGATCAGAATACAGAGTAAAGGATATCGTCTATATTTTAAAACTTCAACTTCTTTCTGAGACCAAAGGGAGAGATGTTTATTTGGTACCAAATTTATATTTTGGGTAATGCATTACCTAATTTAACTTGTGTGGTCAGTTTAGTGGAACACCATAAGTACACGGAATCTTGAATAGGGTGTGAGATCTTGGTCTGTCCAGGTTAGTGTGATGCCGTGATATATCCCAGAGTAATGTGGGCAGTGAATAAAGAAGTATTTGCAAGGTCCCCTTGGGGGGATGGGGAGAAAGGGGGAACATCCAACTTTCCCATTTGGAGAATTTCTGATATTCTCACAAGCAGTGGGGATAACCCAATCAATAGGCTAAGCCCTTGATCTTGGGGTTCACCCTTGTGTGTCTCAGATGTGGTCTCTCTCTCTCTCAGTCAACTCAGCAGGTGAGCTCACTGCTGTTCCCCCATGTGAAACATAACTCCCAGGGATGTAAAGCTCCCTGCTAATGTGGGACAGAACTCCCAGGATGAGCCAGGATCTAGCATCATGGGACTGAGAAGGCCTTCTTGACCAAAAAGGGGAACAGCATAATGAGACAAAGTTTCAGTGGTTGAGAGATTTCAAACAGAGTCAAGAGGTTATCCTGGATATTCTTATGCATTATATAGATATCTCTTTTTAGTTTATGGCATATTGGAGTGGCTGGAGGGAAGCACCTGAAACTGTTGAGCTGTGTTCCAGTAGCCTTAATTCTTGAGGATGATTGTATAATGATATAACTTTTACAATGTGACTTTATGATTGTGAAAATCTTGTGTCTGATGCTCCTTTTATGCAGGGGATGGACAGATGAGTAAAAAAGACATGTGGGATAACATAAATAAATAAATAATAGGAGGGATAAGGGATAAAATAAATTGGGCAGGTTGAAAAGAAAAAAAGAATTCTTGGTGATTTCCCATTATGTAGCAATTGGAAACAAAGACTCCAGGCTAGATTAGACAGCATGGAGTCAAATCCCAAGTCTATCACTTATCAGCTGTTTGACCTTGGACAAGTGAGTTAACCCCTTATGCCTTCGTTTTTTAATCTGTAAAATATGGATGATAATAATAATGCCTTCCCAAAAATTTTGTTCTGAAGATTAAATGAGCTAATGTAAATAAAGCACATAGAACAGTGTCTGGCTCATATTAGTACTTAATAAATGTTAAGTGTTGTTACTGTCTTCCAGGTCACTACTTCTCTCTTTAGCTATATCTACCCTGTCATTTAACTCTCTTGTTGGATTTTAATTTCAACGACTGTTTTTCATTACAGTTGGGTTGCTCTTTGAATCCACCTTGTCTTTTTTCATCTTTCTTTACATTTTTGACACCATCTTTCATCTTTAATCATTTTAAATATACTATTTAAATCTCTTTAATAAAGATTGGTCTATTACTTCCAACTCAAGTCAGTTTGTTTCTTGAATAGTTTATAGATTTAATTCTCACTTTAATAGGAGGTAGTTTTTTCTATGGGAGTTCTATTATGTTGAGGTTGTTGAAATGGTCCTACAGAAAAGTTTTAGGAGTTAACGGTCCTAGGCCAGGTTTTGTGTTAATTTCTCAATTGAGGGTTTCTCATATCTCATGGATAATAAAAATGTAGATCCCATAACCACATATATCACAGCACTCAGCCTTTTATTTCTTGCTGGTAACTTTTCCCACCCCCCCAAAAAAGCTTCCTGACTATATTTCCAAGCAGTGGAGTTTTTCAAGCCTTCAAGGCTACAGGGAATTGAATTCCACCTTGAGCCCAGGCCTCATTTCCAGGCTCACTGTGGCATTAAAGCCTCAGATCCCAGCGCTTAAGGCCTATATCTAGATAAAAAAGCCCCATGAGCTGTCATGGCTTTAGCTCACACATTACCATTTAGCTTAGATTTCTCTCTGTATTTATGGCACTTGCAAATTTTTCTTTCTCGTGAGCTCGCTTGGATATAGTTCTCATATTTCAGTCAGCTCCATGTTTACATCAGAAAGAGCCCAGCTTAGTCCACTGGATTGCCAGACATGTTCCAGGGCCACCAACTGTAACGTAACCACTTACCCATGCTTGAGTCTGTCCACATTAAAATGGCACATTATTCATAGGTTAAGTTCTTAAGTCAGCATGTAATATGAAAATTGAAAAGAGTCAAAGTTCCCTTTGAAAATCCTATAATAAGGTCTCACAATGGAGACAGATAGACTATCCCTTGTTAAGTCCAACACAGCCAGTTTTTCCTCCAGCACTGGATTAGGCATCTTGGGTTGAGTGCCAGATGAAATAGCTGGCTTGGATTTAGGGGCCAGGTTTTAAGATAATTAATATCTCTAAATAGGAGAAACAAGCTCAGAGGCACAAGATGCTCACATTCTAAGAAGCCCACAAGATGCTCACTCCAAGACAGAGGCCCAGTGGGTGGAATGACAGGCTGATCCATGCTATTTAAAATGCTATTTTTACCCAGACTTTATTTTGTTTTTGTTGAGTGGGTATAGTTGGATGAGGCTAAGTTAAAGCATGAATGTATGACGACAGAAGTCAGAATGGGTAGTACTGACTGCAAGGGGCATGAGGGAACCTCCTGGGTGGATGGGAGTAGCATCTATCTGAATGTGGATGGTGACTAGATGGGGGTATTAAAAATTCAGCAAATGGAATCATTAAGATTTGCACCTTATATAGTACATATAAGTTACACCTCAATTAGAATAAAAGTTTAAAGCACACGTGAGGAGAGACGGCTGCTTAGCTTTCTGCCGAGGGCTCTTTACTCTCTAGCTAAGCCTCTCCTGAGGTTGAGGGCAGGGAGGAGACCAGGAGAGACAGGAAAAGGAAGGGCCTACCTTCAGAAGGTGCCCAGGCTGAAGGAAATGGTGGTTTCCCATGAAGGGCCTTGCAGACAGGATTGCTGTGGTTAGTAGCCCCGGCTCTGGGGCAGACTGCCCGGGAGTGAACGTGGGCTCTACCCCTTACCTAGCAAAGTGACCCTGGACAAGCCACTCCTTCTCTTTCCAATGTGGACCTCAACTCTGTAGAGCTGTTGTGACACTAACATGAAATAATCCAAGCAAAGCTCCTAGCACAGGGGCTTCATAGAGAAAATATCCAACAAATATTTGCTATTATTATCACTGATGACAAGAGACTTAGAGTGTTCTCTTTCCTCCAAAATTACCATTCTGATACAGATTAATCATTTGGCCCAATAACCTTGTAGGTTCTCAATAAAAAGGGAGTGGGTGAAAGAATGCATGGATTCTGATTTCAGGAGAAAGAAGGTCGTTTTTGTAATGAATGGAAATCTGTCTCGGTGAGATCGCCAACTGTGATGGTTGGGCTCACGGGTCAGCTTGGCTGGGTGACAGTGCCCAGCTGCCTGGTCAAGCAGGCACTGGCCTATGCACAGTCATGAAGACATTCTGTGGACTTAAATCATCAGTACACTGATTGCGTGTGTAGCTGACTACATCTGCAGTCGGGTAAGGGGACTGTCTCCTGCAGCGAGAGATGTTTAATCTAATCAGCTGAAGGCTTTTAAGGGGGAGGTGATGACGTCAGCAGTCCAAAGAGAGAAATTTTGTCTTCCCTTCAGCCAGCTAGCATCTCCTGAATCCTGGGGAATTCATTAAAAACCTTCACTGGAGTTGCCAGCTCGTGGCCTGCCCTACCGAGTTTGGACTCATGCATCCCCACAATTGCATGAGACACTGATAAAATCTCATCCTATTTTCAGACCTCTCCTGTTGGCTCTGTTTCCCTAGAGAGCACGACCCCTACACCACCCAACCCTGAGGTTTCCTCTCACAGTCACATCCAATCCCAGCAGTGTCACTTACCAACGGATGACCCTGGATGAATTACTCAAGCTCCAGGCCTCAGTTTATTCTCCTGGGGAAAAAAAGAAAAAGTTCAAGTAAGGATTAAGCAAGTCGAAACAGTCCCCAGGGCGGGCCACAGTGGCTCAGCCGGCAGAGTTCTCGCCTGCCATGCCGGAGACCCGGGTTTGATTCCTGGTGCCTGCCCATGCGAAAAAAAAAAGCCCCTGGCACAGAATGAGCATCCAATCCTAGCCACGATTATTGTTTTCCCATTCCAGAGACACAGCCTGGGGATAACAACTCCAAACAGCATCTATACAGACCACCGCAGTTTATACGGCATTGTGTCTCACAAACATTTTCTCACTTAATGTTCACAACAGTCTTTTCTGTGACAAATGAGGAAATGGGGAGTCAGAGAAGTTCAGTGACCTGTGAACGTTCTTGCACAGTGGGCACAGAACAAAGCCCCAAACCACACTCTTACAAGCAAAGTGCACTTTGGCTGGACTGGACTGTCCCTGGGACGTGGTCCTGGAAAGCCAAGCTCTCCTTTCAGATCCAGAATTCTAAGACAAAGGAGGCAAAATGCGCCGCTCAACTGGAGCCTGGCCTGGCCTTAGTCATACTGCTCTGAATCACTTCCTGTTTCAAGTTTCTGCATTACAGAGAAAGGAAAACAAACATGTGCATTACACCTACCTTGTCACCCTCGAAATCTCTCACAGCGACAAAGAGTTTATGCATCAATGAGAGTTATAATAAAACCGTCGTTTTATAAAACACGCCACCAGCAGTTACTGGTGTTGAGAGTCAAGACGATCAGCAAAATCCGTGTTGGTCTAGACACTATTATGGTGCCGAAGAGAAGCAAAATGCCTTTTTCCTGGGCTTTATGTGGATCAAATCTTTAGCTGTCTTAGTGTTTTCTCTTTGCTTTTCATAAGCTGCTGAAACCGGATGCCACTTAACCAACATCATTCTATTCACAAAAGGTTTGAGGGCCATGCCTAATTGTCGTGGGAGAAACTCTTTGCTGATAACTTCAACCGCTTCAGCTACTTTTGCCAGCACCCACTTTATTTGCCAGCCCAGGTTTTTCTTTTCATTGTTGCTGCTGTTGCTTGTGTGTGGTTTAAAATTCTCTTTTAAACAATATTCACAGAAGTGCTCAGTGGCCAAAGCAAGAGGGAATTTAACATAAGGCCCATCTAAGCATTTGTGCAAGCTGTGTCTCAAGTATGTGCAACACACCCCATTTTCTGCATGGGTACATGTGAATGCACACACAGCACATGTGTGCGCGTGCACACACACACACACACACACACACACACACACTCTTGCCCAGCTCCATGGTTATAGTTTTCCTGACTCCTCTTACTATATCTTCCAGTTACATAAAGGGCACTTTCCCTTTCTTTCTGATTCCTTGATGAGATTTTAAAACAGAAAACGAGGATAAATTTTTAACTTGGGAGAATCTGTAGGGCTCTGGACAAAAGCCCTAGAAATTAGAACAAGCCTGATAAACCTCTCTCATAAAATTCTTTGTTGTTCGTTCTGCTTTGTTTTTAAGAGGTGATCATTGTATCTGAGTCAGGGTGAGTAGCTCCATGGAGAAGAAAAGGAGTTTCTCAAAACAAGGATGACTTTCCTTCCCTTCCAAGCTCCTGGTGGGGAGAACCTAGCCTACCGCCCTGGGAAAGCCAGATCTTACCTCCTTAGACTCAAAGCCAGGGCTCCAATCCCTTCTCAGCCTCCCAGAGCTGTCTGCCTTTGGGCAAGTCACTTAACCTCTCTGAGCTCCTACAACCTTCTCTGCAAAGTAAGGACACTCACTCATTCAAGAAATATCTACTGAGCTCTTATTATGTTCCAAGCACCGGGGCCTAGAGATAACTATCCTAGCCACCCAGGAGCTCTTGTAGCAATTACAAGTGGACAGACAATTACAATTGAGTACAAATAAGTGTTATGATAGGGGTGAATACAGGTGTGGGGAAGGAGGGGTCACAGCATCTAACACAGCAAGGGATGGAAGTGTTGCACAGAAAGGCTTTGCCAAGGAAATGACATCTAAGCTGAGAACCTACAGACAAGTTAGAATGGGCCCAGAAGAGGCAAGAGGAGTTCCAGGCAGAGGGAATAGCATAAGCAAAAGGTCAGAGTAGACTGCTTGGTTCACAGGGCTGAGGGTCATCCACAAGAAATAAGAAAAGAGCTGAGACCGGATATGTATGTGGGGGTGGCATGCCAGGGTAATAAAGCACAGCCCCGGTATCTCCTGAGGTTCTCCCAGTCGTAGGAGCTAATTTTTAAAATTTTTTTTTTTATTGTGAAATACATATTTTAAAAAAACCCATAAATTTTCAAGTACATTTTATGGGTTACAGTTCCATGATTTCAGTTTTTTCCTTCTAGCTGCTCCAAGATACCAGAAACTGAAAGAAATATCAATAAAATGATGTAGCAGTCATATTCTTTGTTAAATCCTATCTTCTCTTTTATAACTCCTCCTTCTCATTTGATCCTCCTCCCCGTCTTTAGGGGTATTTAGGCTCTGTCCACTCTAACTCTTTTCATGTTGAAAAGGAGTGTCAACAATATGGGATAGGAGATGGAACTAGCTGATGTTCTGGAAAGGCTGGCTCCTGGAGTTCAGGACTTATCCGGTTTAGGAACCATATGAAGGTTTTAGGTTTCTGAAAAGTAAACTTAGTGCATGCAACTTTTGTAGGACCTCAAATAGAGCTCTGGGTGTTCTTTAGGCTTCTTTAGGGATGATGTTGGTTGGGGTTTGGCAAACCATGGCAATTAGCAATATCTAGCTGAAGCTTTCGTAAGAGTAGCCTCCAGAATAGCCTCTTGACTGCCTTTGAACTCTCTTAGCCACTGATATCTTATTTTCTTACATTTCCTTTCCCCCTTTTGGAGCTGTCAGGGAGATTCACACCCTGGATGTCATGTCCCACGCAGGGAGAGGACAATGATTTTCCTTGCTCATTTGGCTTAGAGAGAGAGAGAGGACACATCTGAGAAACAGAAGAGATTTCCTGAAGTAACTCTTAGGCATAATTATAGGTAGGCTTAACTTCTCTGCAACAGAAATAAGCCTCATAAATGCAACCTTCAAGATCAAGGGCTTGACCTATCAACTTAGGAGTCCCTAGTGTCTGAGGCAGTATCAGGGCTTTCCCAGATGGGAAAGTTTAATAGTTCCACATTTTATCTCCACTTCCTCAAGGGACTTTGTCAACACCTTTCAATTATCTGCCCAATATACTCTGGGATATATCCAGGTATTACATTAAGCTATTCAGAGTTATAAGCCCTCATTCCCATTCCTGGGCTCCATGTGTTTGGGTTGTTTAAATGAGCCATCCAGGCAGGTTGAGTTACATTGTATGCTACAGAAAATGTAAGTATTGGACAAAATCAGTGTCTCTGCCTTTGAGTTCACACAGTAGGTTAAGCTCTAAAATACAGACAATATGTTCTTTTGTCCTGTATTCTGATTTACCTAGGTCCCAACCAGGCTGGCTTTGTTCTTATCCTAATTGAAGCCTGATCTCTTTTTGGGTTTCTTTATCAGTTGTATATAGCAATGCTGACTTTCAGAGCTACAAAACTCCTGCTCTGAGTCTTAGATGTCACGCAGGTAGCCAAAGTTCCAAGGAAATACCAAGTTATACACATATAGCACAGCATCTCAGGATCTCGAAATAACACTTACAACTTTGGACTAATGTGCATGCTATATGAGTTCACAATCTAGGCCCCAATTTCTCTCTGCTATTTCTAACAAGGAGACTACATGAAGCCTCATCTGAAATGGACAACTACTTTGGTCTGAAAGAGACCATACAATATTTGTTCTTTTGTTTCTGGCTTATTTTGCACAACATGATGTCCCTAAGGTTCATTCACCTCATTGCATGCCTCCCAACTTTGCTCCTTTCTTTAGCTGAGCAATAGTCCATCATATGTATACACATTGTTTGCCTTTCTACTACTCAGTCATTGTACCTTTTGGCCACCCATGGCCATCCAAGGGCATCATGGATAATGTCCATAATAAACAATCCATGTCTATAAGAGGTAATTCTGTGCACTTCTGGTTGCCCAGGACGAACTGTTTCCCTGACTTTAAGCTACCTGGGTTTGGCACTGTGCTTTGGTCATCCTGGCATCCCAGCACCTGGCACCATGGCCGGTGCATGGTAGGACTTCAGGAATGTATGTGGAACCGAAGTGAGTCCTCCTGTCTTCAAATGCACACCTCCCCAGAGCCACCACAGAGCAGGTCTTTGCAAGCTAGGGTAGGAGACCCAGAACCATGCCATCTCAATTTCCCTCTTCTATTTCTCACAAGGAGACTCCACAAAGCCTCATCTGAATCAGACAACTATTTCAGTCCTCTGCTCTTGTGCTAGTTTGAAGCTATTATGTACCCCAGAAAAGCCTCATTTAAATCCTGATCCAGTCTTGTATGGGGAAGCCATTTATTTTAATGCTAATTCAACTTTGCAGGGCAGAAACCTTTTGATTAGATTACTTCCACAGAGATGTGACACACCCAATTGTGGGTGTGACCTTTTGATTAGGTGGAGGAGTGACTCCAGCCATTACAGGTGGGTCTTGATTAGTTTACTGGAGTCCTTTCAGAGAGAAAACATCTGGGAGAGAGCCGACACAGATGCTGACACAGACACTGCTAAGCAAGCCACAACCTGGAGAGAGCCAAGAGAAGCCAAGAGATGAAAGCCAGCCCGAGGAACCACCACAAGAACAGAGGTTGAAAGCAAAGGAGCCCAGGAACAAGGGACCAGTAAATGCCAGCCATGTGACTTCCCAGCTGACAGAAGTTTCTGACCCATCAGTCTTTCTTGAGTGAAGGTAACCTCTTATTGGTGCCTTAATTTGGACAAGTTCACTTCCTTTGAACTGTAAACTTGTAACTGATGGATTGCCTTTTTAAAAGCTGTCCCATTTCTGGTATATTGCATTCCAGTAGCTCAAGAAAATAATACACCTCTCATTACTCAAGTAAAGAAACTCAAGTACCAAACAATCATAGGACTTGCCCAGGGTCTCTCAGCAAATGTGATAAAGCATCTTAAACGCTTTAATGGGAGGCTATCTAGAAAACTATGCCAGAAATGTAGCTTATTTGAGGGCAAACAGGCTTTCCTTAATCTGACCACCAATTACACCATGTGTATGGCTCCTGGGATTTTCTGGGATTAGTCCAATGAGACTAAATGTTCCCATTGAAGCAAATCTATTTTATGAAGACAACCAGGAATTTTTCAGAGGCTGAATGTATCTGTGATTATGAATCACTTTTTAAAGTTCCTTTAAAGTAATCAAAGGTGATAATTTGTAAAGAAAGGTTGAGCTCCCCCAAACCACTTCTTTCTTGTTTTTTTTAATGTTTTTATATTAAACAATTTTACAATAACATCAAAGACAGTTTTTAACTAAGCCATACTCCCTGTACAATTCTTTACAATTCTTGGTATCCTCTTAAACTCTTTTACTCACTATATCTGTACTCCATATGTATGTATCTCATTAAAAGGAATTATCTTTATGTGGCCTCACTCTCTCTAAGCTCAACTCTGCAGGTGAAATCACTGTCTTTCCCTCTACATGGGACATGACATCGAGGGGTGAAAGTCTCCCTGGCAACATGAGAGATGACTCCCAGGGTTGAATCCAGACCTGGCACCATGGGATCAAGAATGCTCATCCTGGCCAAAAGGGGGAAAAGAAGTGTAACAAATAAGGTACCAGTGGCTGAGAGAGTTCAAATAGAGTCGAGAGGCTACTCTGGAGGTTGTTCTTACACAAGCTTCAGTTAGACATTGCTACCTATCATAACTTGACAAACCTCAACCAAAACCATTTCAGCCAATCCTAAAGAACACCTAGGGCAATATATGATTCCACAAGGATTCCATGCACTAGGGTAACTTTCCAGAAACCTACAACCTCCAGATGGGTCCCTGGATCAGATAAGTCCTGAAGCCTAGGGGGGCCAGCCTCTCCAGAACATTGGCTGGTTCCATCTCCCTACCCCTTATTGTTTACAGCCTTTCCAGCATGGAAGGGTTACAATGGGCATCACCCAAATACGCCTAGGGAGTGGGAGGAAGATCAAAGGTGATGGTGGAGTTGAACAGAGAAGGGAGGATTTAAAAAAAACGAGCATGACTGCTAAATCACTATATTGATAAATTACTATATTGATATTTCTTTTAGTCACCAGTATTTTAGAGCAGCTAGGAGTAAAAATCTAAAATTGTGGGATTGTAACCCAAACCAAACTCTGAAATCTATTCTACAACTAATTCTGCTGTGCTTTGAACTTTATTGCTTTTTTGAATATATGTTATTTCCCCCCTCTGCCCCCCTCCCCCAAAAAAAGTGATGTTAAAAAAACATATATTCCTCCTAGCCTCCAATGTTCTGGAGCAGCTGGAAGGAAAAATCTGAGATGATGGTATGGTAGCCCATGACACACTCTGGGATCTGTCCTATAACTGCTTGTTGAAGAGTGCTTTGAAAACTATTGCTTTTTTCTTTCTTTGCTTTGTATATAGATCATGTTATACAATTTAAGAAGTTAAAAAAATTATCTTTAGTACAGAAGTTCCTTAAATAGGGTCCCTTACAAATGAAAACAAAATACTTTATTATGCAAGTCATGACATGATGTTTCTGATAAATGCCACGAAGAAAAACACAGGATACAAATTAAGTCCACCTGGAAGTTCTGGTTTTGAGCCATTTAGGGCAATGATTTGTTGTCTGCTTCATTCAGTCCTTATTCTGACACTTCTCACGGCCCAGTTGGTAGGAGAGAGACAAAAGAAAACAGGTGTTTAACTTATCCCACCTGGCTATAGCAATCGCTTTGCCCAGAGTGAGCAATGGTTGCCCATTGCTGACAATTTCAAGTCAGTATTTTTTTCTGCAAGTAAAACGACTTCTCAAAAAGTTTATGGGAGAAAGAGGGGAGTTAAAAAAACACACACAAAAAAAACACTGCTGCCTGGTCCCAAGCCAGCACAATTAAAGTAGACTCTCAGGGGTGAAGCCCCAGTACAATATTTTTCCAAAGCTCCCTAGGTGATTTTACCGTGCAGATGGGACTACAAAATATCCATCTAGAAGAACTCATTATTCAAAGGAAGCCCAAGGGAAATCTTATCTGGGAGTGCAGAACTCTTCTGTAATTAAATAAAATAGCAGATGTAAAAGTACCTAACAGTGCTTGCTACCCAGAAGACACTTAAAAAATGTTAATTAAACAAAAAATATATATAATTCAAATAATTACCCCTTCTCGTCAGTGAATTCATCGTGTAATTTTATTGGCTTCTTTATCACTTGTTTTGCTGTTTTTAACCAGGATGCATTCTATCCCTATTAATGAGATGATAAAATGATACCCAAAATCCTGTTTATGTGCAAGAGCTCTATAATATTTCCTTAATCATTTATTTAATAAACTCCCCAGAACTGTGGCTGATATATACAAAGCTCGACTCAATAAATGTTAGCTATGAACAATAAGTGTTATCATTATTATTCAGAATTATTTTAATTTCGATTTCATGGCAATTCTTCTAAACTTGGCTGAAATTTATTTTAAACTATTAGGACAATTTAGCAATAATGTAAAAAAATTATTTGGGCAATTAACAAACTTATGAATATATATATATTTTTAAGCAAATCAATTATTTCTATAACTGTATGGAAAAATGATGAAATGTGATAATTGCACATGTAGCTTATTCATCCTTTCACTGGGATCCTGCAGAGCTCTGCAAAGCAGTTTCCACAGATACTTGGAGCGGCTAAAGCTGGCTAAAGCTGCAATTAGTTAAAAATGGTCTCTCAATTCAACTTTCCCCTACCACTGTTTCCCTGAGCCTGAATTAGGAAGGTGTTTCTTGTGTATTTTCCTAAGAGCCCTCAGTTCTGAGACACCATAAAAGCTGTTTGAAAAAAAATTTTTTTCTTAATTCAAATGAAGAGGTTCTTATTAAGAACATTTTCAAAATCTTATTGTCCAACCTGGACGAGGTACTCCAGGCCTTTCCTCTTCCTTCTAGGCTGGGGTCAGACTTCCCACTTGCTAACAGGGGCCTCTTCTATGGCTCTCACCTGAGCTTTGCTGCCCTTGGCTTCCCAGTGTCCCCATCTCCAGGATTTTGGAGTCCACCGGATTCACACACACACCCCAAAACAACCATGTTGTGTACTTTTCTATATGTCAATAACAAGTGAAGGAATGGTCATGCCTGAGGCTGTGGCTACGTGATGGCTTGGTTTGCCCAATAAGGATGTCAAGGAAACCAGCACACGGTGGCTTCAAAGGTGCACGGGGGACCGAGAGAAATGAGGACACAGGCCCCACCTGCAAGGACCTCACACTCGGGGGTGGAAGTGGGGGCTGGCGATCGCAACACAGTGTGAAGGGGGCTCTGACAACGGACACCACAGGATGACCAGAGAACACAAAGTCTGGGATCCCAGCGCAGCCCTGAAGACTTGGCCTAAAAGAGAATAGGAAAGGAGGAGACAAAATATGCAGATAAGGATGCTAAGATGCTCCCGGGGCTCCCCTGAATTACATCCTCATCACATAACCTCAACCCTCGATCATGCACCATTTCCTGTTATCACTTAATGTCTGCTTTGACTCTGTCAATGGGCTGCTAAGGCCCTCAGGGGTGCATGCCATGTGTTTTTCACATCCATCTGAATTTCTATAATATTGATTTGTGTTCCACAGTATGTTGGATAGCTTAGACACTCATACTTCGTGAATACTGGAACTTCTAATTCACGTTTTTATTTAATATTCTGGCCAGCCAAGCACTAAATTACTAGTGCAAGATGGCGGTGGGGAGGGGCTCACACAAGTGATTCCAATTTGTCCTGGGCACTCTGGATGTGCATTTGGAAAAACTGCCATATCTGAAACAGAGGATCCCTGGAGATGATGCTGGGGGCATCTCCGTGGGCATGTTCCAGGACCCCACAAAGAACCTAAGATACAGCCTGGAACATGAGGACATTCGGAGTTGACCCTCCTCTGGGCTGGAGTTTCCTGAAGTGTTCCCTGAGCCACTCAGAATGGGTTCTATCAACTAAGCTCTCTGTGACTGTCAGGGAGTATCTTTATTATTACTACTATGACATTACTAATATTATTTGCCAAGCATGCAGTCCAGAAAAGCAGTTAACATGAAGTGGGAGCGCCTTCTGAACCCCATTCCCAGGTGTTTGACTTCTCAATCATAACCAGTTCTAACTGGCTCTGAGGGCCTTGCTCTCACATGACCCCCCTTACCCCCCACAGCAGTGGTATTTTTATTTGCCAAGCTTGGGATGTGCCTAAGTCCCACGTGTATTCCATAATATGAAGGATTATATATGAAGGTTCTGCACATATACACATGCACTTAAATATATAAACATCCCCTTTCTACAATCCTAACAAAAGGAATATATTAAGTACCATCCAATCCAGTAGCACAAGCCACATGGGGCCGCTGAGCCCATGAACTCTGGCTAGCGTGAATGAGGGAACAAATTTTACAATTTTATTTCATTTTAATTAATTTAAATTAAAATATTTTAATTATTTTTAAATTAATTTAAATTAAAATAGTCATGTGTGGCTAGTGGCACCCTTGCAGGACAGCCAGCTCTGGTTTCAAGCGTATGGAATTCAGTTTTCACGGGCCACTGCTGTTGACAGGAGTGAGCTTTGGAGTCCAAATCCCAACAGCTACTTGCTAAGGGGTCTCACTTCTAGGAAAGCCTGATTCTTTATCTGTAATGTTTACAAATTTACTATGAGACAAAATAGAAAGAGTACTGGCCCACAGCATATGTATGTGAAACTGCTAGAAAAACATGATTCTGGACCAAAATCCTGGAACTTCATTTTTTCTAAAGAGTGGACAAGTGGAGCAGCTGACTCTGAACTGCCAAGGCTGCCTCGCTGGGCTCGCCACCCTCGGTTTCTGCCCCCAGGCCCGAGGCCCAGGAGAAGGTGCAGGGGTGGTGGGCACTGGGTGGGCAGTTCCACTGAAGGTGATTGAGCGCGGCCTGCACCCCACCGCAGGAGGGAAGCGAGGCCCGTCACGGGGGGCAGGGAAGCAGCTCCCCGAGGAAGCCCCGGCGTCCTGCAGTGTCCAGGGAACACTGACCAGGCTCCCTCCCGCCCCACGACTCTTCCTGGGTCCATTTCGGGGAACTCATCAGCAGGAACCAGCAGCGGCAGCGGGTCCCTAGAGCTGCAGGCTGCGGCTCACAGCCACCAGGGAGCCTTTAAAAACACTGTTCTCTGCAACTGAGAATCTGTGTTTGCAAAAGCTCCCAGGTGATTGTGCCGCACAGCTGGGGCCTGGTAATTTGAATCGGAACGTTGGAGACCTGATAAGCAGTGATCCTGATAAGCAGCCACGATGGGGGCCCAGCAGCAGGCAGCAGCTCTATTTAGGGCAGTGGGAAGCCCTGTTGTTAAGGTTCCCTCTCTGGCTGCAGGGCCGAGAAGTCAGAGCTAGGGCGCGCCAGCTGCCTCTCTGAATCCTCTCCCATCTCCAGGGGCAAGGCAATGATTTTTAGCACAAGCCCAGGGGATGCTGGGCTCCTGGGATCATTCTCTTCTCGCTGCCCCAAGTGTGGGCATCCCCACTCCCACACCCAAAGGCGCACCATCTGAAGGTGGTACCAGTCAGGACAAAATCCATTCCATATTCTGGGGCTCCACTCGCAGCACCCCACCTTCCTCCTCAAAAGATTGCAGTGAGGGCCTGCCCCCTCCGTGGTACATGCCTCCTAGGGGTGTCAATCTCCTTGGCAACATGGGACCAGACTCCCAGGATGAGCCAGGACCCAGCATCAAGGGAATAAGAAAGCCTTCTTAACCAAAAAGGGGGAGAGAGAAATGAGACAAAATAAAGTCTCAGTGGCTGAGAGATTTCAAACAGAGTTGAGAGGTTACCCTGGTGGCTATTCTTACACATCATATAGATATCCCTTTTTAGTTTATGGTGTACTGGAGTGGCTGGAGGGAAGTACCTGAACCTGTTGAGCTGTGCTCCAGTAGCTTTGATTCTTGAAGATGATTGTATAACGAAACAGCTTTTACAATGTGACCATGTGTGCTATAAAAGTACATAATACTTTTATTATGTACCTGAGAAAAGCCATGTTTTAACCCTGATTCTATCTTGTGTAGGCAGCCATTTCATTTAATCCTAATTTAACAATATAGGTTGGAATCATTTCCATGGAGATGTGACACACCCAACTGAGAGTATTAACTTTTGATTAGATGAAGATGTGATGCCACCCATTCCAGGTGGGTCTTGATTAGTTTACTAGAATCCTTTGAAAAAGGACACATTTTTGGAGAGACTCAGAAATGACCGAAGACTCAGAACTGATAAACTTCACAGAGACCCTGACACAGATACGGACATGTGGAGAACAGAGACACAGATGTCTGGAGATTCTTGGAGTCCAGCACACGTCGCCATGAGATGTTAAGCAAGCTAGACCCGGAGAGAGCCAAGGGAAGCCAAGAGATGAAAGCCGGCCCCAGAGCAGCCAAGTGAGGAAGGCCTACAGGAACAGAGGCTGAAAGCAATAGAGCCCAGGAGCAAAGGACCACCAGATGCCAGCCACGTGACTCCCCAGCTGACAGAGGGGTTCCTGACCCATCGGCCTTTCTTGAGTGAAGGTCATCTCTTGTTGGTGCCTTAATTTGGACACTTTTACTTAGAACTGTAAACCTGTAACTTATTCAATTCCCACCTACCCACTCCCCCACCCCCCCCCTTTTTTTTTTGCATGGGCAGTCACCGGGAATCTAACCTGGGTATCTGGCATGGCAGGTGAGATCAATTCCCCTTTTTAAAAGCCATTCCAATTCTGGCATATTGCATTCTGGCAGCTTGCAAACTAACATATCATGCGATTATGAAAACCTTGTGTCTGATGCTCCTTTTATCCAGGGTACGGACAGATGAGTAATAATAATAATAATAATAATAATAAGGATAAAAATAAATAATAGAGGGAGATAAAGGGTAAAAATTGAGTAAATTGAAATACTGTGGGCCAATGAAAGGGAGGGGTATGCGGTATGGGGTATGGAATGTATGAGGTTTTTTTTTTTCTTTTTCTTTCTTTTTCTGGAGTGATGCAAATGTTCCAAAAATGATCATGGTGAAGAATACGCAACTGTGATGATATTGTGAGTCACTGACTGTACAATATGGTTAACAGTACGTGTGTGGATATTTCTCAATAAAAATACTTAAAAAGTAAAATATCCTAGTGGGGTCCTACAGGAACTTCCTTTAGAAACTAGAGGGTAGTGAATTTTAGCACAAGCTCTGAAGCCTGGCATATAGTAGCTGGGTGATCCTGGACAAGTTTCTTGACCTCTCTGGGCTCTGTTTCCTTGGCTCTATTATGGGGATGATGACATTTACCATGAGAGCTGGTGGTGAGGACTGAGAGCCTTCAAAAAGGGAGGGCATGGGCACAGCAGCTGGCAGCAGGAAGTGCTAGAGGGTGCATCCTTCCTGGGGCCTTCAGCAGACTCTAGGTTCTGGTCCATAAGAGCCCCCCCAAATGTCACCCCCTTTCCTTATGCACCCCCTTCTCTTCCCACGGGCCCCCAGGTCAGCTGTCCCACTGCCCAATGCCTAGCCTGGCCTCTCCACCTCGGTGCCCACCGTGGAGGTGATGGTGACAGATGATGAGGCCATAGATACCTCATGCCCCCACCCCTCCCCTTCTAGGAATAATGAACCAGAAGTAAACTTTTTCTATTCCCCATTCCAGACTTCTGTGATTAAAATCAAATATCTGCCCACTCTCCAAGGCCCCTAAACCTGAATTACTCACAGAAAAACAAAAAATGCTTAAGGAGCCAAGAGAGGCTGGTCTTGGGCAGAGGTGATGGAGCCTGGGAGTAAACGATGTCACTCTTCAGCCACCACTGAGGGGTGGGGAGCATGGAGGAGCCCCACGTCCAGAGCTGCCATGCCCCAGTTTCTCAGTGTCCACCACAGAGGTCAACGGTGCACTCGCTGTGCAAAAGGCCCACTGAAAAGCACGTGAGGGTGTGGAGGAGGGAGGAGTGAAGTGGGAGAACTTTCTGGCCAGCCCCACCCTCTAGGAGCTGTCAAGCCAACAGGAAGTGTCTGCTGCTGCTCAGCAGTATACCAGCACACCTGTTACAATTCTGAAGGACTCCCAGGCAGGTGGGGAGAGAGTGGTTGCCCGGGGCCCTCTCCCCTGCTGCCGCCCCTATTTCCCCAGCATGCCAGGCACCCTCAAGCCAGCATGGAGAGAGAATGAGCATCAGGCATGGTGGGGGCTTCTGGAATGGAGTGTGATTGGGGCCCACTGTTAAACGTAACGTTTTGAGGGATTGAGAAGACAGACAAGGCCTCAGTGAATATGAGAGGGACAGAGGCAGGAAGAATCAGCCTTGGCCTGAATTGCTATCCCTGGAGTCCTTTATAAGCAAAAGAAATTCAGAGACAGTGAGTCAGGGGCTGCCACCGGGAGAAGCCGGGAGTCAGCGGGAACTGGAGGGATGGACACGAGGAGAGGGTGGGTGTCCTGTGGAGCTCCAAGGACTCTGGGGAGAAAGCATGGCCTTGCTGTTGCCTTGATGTTAGACTTTGAGCCCCTGAAACCCTGAGCCTTAATTCCTGCTGCTCAGCCAGCCCTCTGTGTGTTGTCTGCACAGCAGCTGGAAATTTAAGACAGGAGAGGAGTCCTGGTGGATGGAAGCACCTGCAGCTCCCTGCAGCCGGGCCGCCCTCTCCACCCACGTCCAGGTCACCACGGCCTCTCCCACCAGGTCAGAGGAACCCCCCGCGGAGCTCCCTGCAAGCAGCAGCTGCTGTCCCTGCCAGCCCAGCAGCCCTGCCCTCCGGCAAGGTCCCCCAGCTGTCCTGCAGGGACCCCTGCCCCTCATGGGCTCCAGGGACAGCCCTTTACCTGGGCAGAGCAGCGGCTTCCTGGAACCAGTGGACGGGTGGAGAATGGGCGTGGGACACACCCCAGTGCCTGTGTGCGGCTGACAACCGCTGACTTCCCCATGCTGAGCGAAGTCAGCCAGACGCCAAAGGTCAAACACCATATGACCCCGCTTACAGGAAACATCTAGAATGAGCAAATTCACCACGGCAGAAACTAAATCAGAGCTGCAAGGGGCCAGGGGGCGGGGGTGGGGGCAGGTGCTGCTAAGTGGGTAAGAGTTTCTGTTTGGGGTTATGGAGACGTTCTGGTAATGAATGGCGGTGAGTCAACACAGCGTTGTAAAGGTAATTCATGCCACTGAATCTGGTGCACAGAAAAGTGCTTAAAAGGATAAAGGAAGACAGTGTCTATATTTTAGAACCACACATACTCTTTGTGACCAATGAAAGAAAGGCTTATTTGGTCTGGAACTGAAATTTTCTGTGGCATATAATCTAACTCAACCTATCTGTATAGCTCATTTGAACAACTGAAACACAGGGAGCCCAGAATAAGAAAGGAGGTCCTTTAATCCTGTATAGATTATTGTAATGCCTGGATACATCCCAGAGTACATTAACAGATAATCAAAAAGTATTGGCAAAATCCCTTGAGGGATAGGAGAAAAACTACAGAACCATTAAACCTTACCATCAGAGAATCCCTTGATACTGTGCTAAACTTTAGGGACACCCAATTAAATAGGCCAAGCCCTTGACTAAAAAAAAAAAGGATAAATTTCATTTTATATATATGTGTATATATCTATATATATATAGATAGATATAAACACACACACACACACACACACCACAGAGAAAAATCTTTTTTAAAAAATCAGGTTTCCACTGAGCGGAACAGTCTTTCCAAATGTCCCTGGTTTGTACAGTCCCAGTTTACACCATAAACACGTTCGGGACAAGGGCAACCACCTCATGGCCCAGCTCGTCGCCGCGCACGAGCGCAGAGCCCCACACCCGCCATCTGCGCTGGGAGAGCCTGAGACACCGCCCCCGCGCCCACCCGCCGGGCCCCCATAACGCCTTCTAACACCCCCCAGGGCACAAAGAGGCTCGCAGCTAAAAGCCTTTTTTACCTAAAGCCAGTTTTCCTGTTTTGATTGTAAGCCAGCCAGCTGGGTAAACTTCATCCAAAGCCCAAAGAAAAAGTGCATGGAATACAACGTCTCCTGACCCTCAGTGTAAACCGACAGCCTCGTAATTGCCATGTACAGACGGTTAATTTCAAAATAAGCCTTAAAGATCTGGGGTCCAACCTTCCCATTTTACAAAAGTAGAAACCAAGACGAGAAGTGAAACAAATGCCCAAGGCCATGCAGCTCAGCTGGAAGGCAGGGGAGCCAGCACAACTCCTTCTCCTGACATTTATAGAGAACCTTAGCGCCATTTTAATGTTTTATACTAACACACACTTACTTACAATTTTAAACCATAGAGATGTCCTGTATGTATTTTCTGCTCTTTGTAATACACCTCGATGGGTCTCTGAAAAGTGGGGGCTCTGTGTCTACCCGCAGAATGACTGGAAAGTTCCGGGCCCTCGAATGCATGGGGTTTCTCACTCTCTCTACCACCCGTAAACAACAGCAACTTTGCCAACACAGACAATAGCAAGTTCTGGTAGTACAATGAAAGGCAGTCCCCACTTCCTAAAGCAGACCCAGCAGGAGTGGTTCTTAGTAAAAATGTCTACTCTCTCCTGGACCAAACTGCCATGAAGTTATTCATACACTGATCTGTGTTGCTTTGCTTGTTTGCTTGTTTTATTTTAATCTCTCTCTAGTCACTAAAGAAAAAGCACCATGCAAAGTAAACAATGCTATTTTGGAGACAGCCTGGAGTTTTAATTTTTGTCTGCTCCTTCCACTTACATTGTGGTCTGATACAAGGCCCTTGGCTTCTCTGTACCTCAGTTTCCTTGGGTGGGGTCTGAGACCCTCGACTCTGCTGTAGAGTGCACCCACTCTGCTGACCAGGTCAGCGTGTCCGCTTTGCTGATCCACTCCCAGCCACCCAACCTGCGCCCTGGATCTACAGTCACAGCCCTCAGACACTCAGCGTGGTTGACCCTGTCCTTGTCCCCAGCCTAAGAGCTGACCGCCTTTGGTCAGGTGCTCCCCTGCTCCTTCAGCTCCTGGGTCACCTGTCCCCACCCTTGTCATCCATGGAGGGAAGAGCCCCATGGTCACATTTTCTTCAAAGGCCTGAGAAGCCCTAAGAGTCATCATAAATTATTCACTTGTTTCTTCCTAGGATCCAATGGAATAGAAAGTAAGTCACTCATGTCTGTATGACCCTTTCCCAGAAGATATATTTGATGTACCCCAATAAGCAGAATGGACCATGTTTGCAAAATTCCTTTTAAAATCTGTCTGCAATGAGCCCTGTGTTGTGTTGACATGTGCTCCTGGTGGACCGAGAGGGGCCTACCTGCCCGCCGAGCCCACCAACCCCTCACCGGCCCACTCCCTTCTGTCTATAAGCTGAGCCCTCTACGGGGTCCCCCAATTCCAGCGCGGCCAGCGAGGGGCGCGGTCGTGCTCGGATACAGACAGAGAAGAGCCCCCAGGGAGAAGCCGGACCCAGCGAGGCGAAGGGCTACTGGGTGTCGGATCCGCGAGGGGTAAGTCGGCTGGCGAGCTCATCCTTGGCGTTTCTCAAGACCTACACTTTCTGCCTCACTCTCCATACTAAAGAACCAGCACCAGGTCTCCCCCAGTGCTAACCCCACATTATGGCAAAGGCCCCAAACAAACCTGGTGAGAAGAGAATATGCACTGACTGCATCGGGGGTCCTGCACTCAGAATCCCAACGAACACTGAATCACGGAGCTGTGGGTGGGGGCAGCGGGAGCTGCTGGAACAGCTGATTTCTTCAAAACCCAAAAAGGAAAGCGGAGAAGCTTCCCTTTGTTCCTCTCCCTCCACCTCCAGCTACAGCCAAGACAGGTGGCAGAGACAGGAGCTTGAAAATGTTCCTCAAATGTGCATACACATGCCCCCCAGTGCGCACACACACACATACACGCACACACACGCACACACCTGTGTCCAGTCCCTTTTGCTATAGGCCACAGTCAGGAAATTATAAGCCAGTAGAGAGGGAGCTTTTGGACACTGCTGGTGGGAATGTAACAAGGTGCAGCTATTTTGGAAACTAGTTTGGCAGCTTCTGGAAAAGCTAAACATAAAATTCCACACAATTCAGCAATTCCAGTCCTAGGAATCTACCCAGAGGAAATGAAAACTTATGTCCACACAAAGACTTGCGCGCAAATGTTCACGACAGCATTATTCATGAGAGTCCCGAAATGGAAACAACCTAACTGTCCATCAGCTGTGAATGGAGGGACTGAAATGAGGATCTACCAGAAAAAGGAATAAATTGCTGACACTATGTCATTAAATCACGATGGCATGGATGAACCTCAGAAACATTAGGGTAAATGAAAGAAGCCGGACAGGAGAGATCCCGTATGTAGGTAATATCCAGAAAAGGCAAATTTATAGAGACAGAGGTTACATTGTTAGTTGCATGGGGCTGGGGGCAGGCAGGGGAATTAACTGTAAATGGACGTGAAGGCTCTTATTGGGGTGGTGAAAATAAAATCCGTTGACTTGTGAACTTGAAATGGGTGGCAGTGTAGTGGTTTGGAGCTATGTACCCCAGAAAAATATGTTCTTAAACGTGATCCTTTCCTGCGGATGTAAACATATTATAAGTAGGATCTTTCCATGAGGTTATTTCAGCTAAGGCGTGGCCCAACTCACCAGGATGAGTCTTAATCCTGTTATAGAGTCCTCTATAATCAGAATGAAATTCAGACACACAAAGAGCAAGCCAAGGGAAGCAAGAAGCTGAAGCAGCCAAGGCAACCCAGAAGAGAAGGGAGAGGCCAGGAGAGGCCGCCATGTACACTAGCCTGTGACACAGGAGCCCAGGGCCAAGGGTCGCCAGCAGCCAGCCCCAGAACGCCAGTTTTGGAAGAAAGCATCATCACCCTGATGATGCCTTGACATGAACATTTCCTTAGCCTCAAAACTGTGAGCTAATACTAAAAAATTCCCATTGTTTAAGCCAACCTATTGTGTGGGGTATTTGCTTGAGCAGCCAAGGAAAAACTGGCAGATTTTATGTTATATACAATATACCTTGCATTAGCTTTGTTTTGCTGCTATAACAAACTACCACAAACTCAGTGGCTTTAACAAACAAATTCATTATCTTAAACTTCTGGAGGTCAAAACTCCAAAATCAGTTTCACTGGGCTAGAGTCAAGGTGCCGGCAGGGCTGCGCTTGCTCCGGGGTTCTGGGAGAGATTGCTTCTTTGCACCGTCCACCTCCCAGAGGCCGCCGGCATTCCCTGGCTCCTGGCTGCTCCGTCCATATTCAAAGCCAGCACTGCGGCATCTCCAAGTCTCCTTCTGATTCGGGTCCCCCTGCCTCCCACTTATAAGGACGCCTGTGATGCCACTGGACCCACCAGATAATGAAGGATGATCTACCCAGCTCAGAATCCTCAATTTAGTCACATCTGCAAAGCCCCTTTTGTCATATAAAGTTCCACATTCACAGGTTCTGGGGATGTGGACATGGGCACCCTTCGGGGAGGGGGGAGGTCATTATTTTCCTAAACATAACTCAATAAAGCTGTTCTAAAATAACACAAAAAAGCGAGCGTCCAGTGGGACCAGCACGTAGGGCCCCTGCCAGTGAAAGGTCCTGGGCCACCGCAGGCAGCACAAATGAACTGAAGGGGTCGCCCATATTTCAGCTTTAAAACCCACATGGGGAGGGACTAAGGAAAAGGGCCCTTCAAGAAGACTGGGAAAACTGCTGAAGTTTTAGATGAGGAAAGGATAAAGGAGTAGAGTGGGGGAAATGCCCTCTGTTTTCACTGACTTGACCCCTTCCCATTGCCAATTGTAAGGAAACAAAGCACAGTCTTACGTCTCACTAAGTCGCTTGCTGTCCTGCAGTTTCCATCTTGTTGACTATTTTAACGTCTATTTGGGGCCGGCACCTACTTCAGTCTCTGAGGTGCCACTGGGGTGGGTCCCTCAGCAGAGGGCAGGCAATGGACAGAAGCAGCCGAGACTCTGTCTCAGGCCTGGGTGCTCTCTGTTAGTTCACACCACATCTTTCCAAGGAGGAGTACTGCCGAGGGTCCCCTCTCTGTCCGGTCATTATTTGGAGGGCACTTTTCAGGATATGAAAATGGCGTCTCCTCTCTGCCTCTGCCTCCTCTGCTAGGCTGTGCTCTTGCCAGGGCACAACACAGTGCGGGCACAAAGTAGGTGCACAATAAACAGCCTTATAGACATACGTGTATACAGACATATGTGTATGTATGTATGTTTCATATTAGCACGTAGGTGTTCAATAAATGTTTGTCCTCTCTATATATTTATATTTGCCTGAATGAATGAATGAGTCAAGAACAAGATGTGGTTTTAAAGGCAGAGCTGGCTTAGAAATGGGAATGAAAACCCCAGGAGGGCAAAGACTGACTCTTCTGTCTCCACTGGGTCGCTGGCCGCGAGGGCAGCACCTGCCTGGCACTCAGAAATGCTCAGTAAGTACTGGTCAGGTGTGTGAATGACTGCAGGGCTTGGCCTGGTTTCCTTCTACAGACATCTACTGAGCACTTAACAGTTCCAGGCATAGTGCCAGGCTCTGGGGAGAAAAGAGAGGTCCCTACCTTTGGGGTGGTGGGGGGCTGGGTGACCTAAGAAACAAGCAAAGCAGTACATTGCTCCACACAGATGGACAGGAGCTTAAGGGGAAGGAACAGCATGTCGAGATGGAGCAAGGCGAGCTCTACAAGAAAGACTGTTGGAGAAGAATGATTTAAACTGAGGAAGCAGGACTTGGTTTTGTGAAAAGCCAGGAGTACAACGTCAGGCTGGGGAGGCTAACAGAGGAAACCAAAACACAGCAAAGGGACTAAAACTGAGGGCTGGATAAAGTAGCTGTGGTTAAGCACAAATGTGGCTCTGAGCTTCCTGGCGGCCAGGGCAGAAAGGAACACAGGGTAAGTAGGAAGTGCAGCCTCCCTACAGGATAGCACTGCTTTTCCTGGCTGTCCCTAAATTCTAAAAGGCAAAGATGGAGTCAATTCTGGGGGGCAGGGAGGGATAAGACCACACTCTAACTCACCATGCTCTTTACAGAACTCAACATTGTCCCTTACAAATGGGATCCGAATCTATTTCTACCAATTACTAAGTGTGCAGGTTTGAAGGCATTATGTACCCCAGAAAAGGCATGCTTTGATCCTGATCCAATCTCGTGAGTGCAGCCATTTATTTTAGTCCTGATTCAATATTGTAGGGTGGAAACTTGATTAGACTATCTCCATGGAGATGTGACATGCCCAATGATGGGTGTGACCTTTGATTAGATGGAGATGTGACTCCACCCATTTCAGGTGGGTCTTGACTAGTCTACTGGAATCCTCTAAAACAGGAAATATTTTGGAGAGAGTCAGAAATGACAGAAACAACAGAAACCTCAGAGCAGAGCTGACAGAGAGCAGAGACATGGATGCAGGCATTGCCGTGTGTCTTCCCATGAGATGTTAAGCAAGCCAGAACCTGGAAAAAGCCAAGGGAAGCCAAGAGATGAAAGCTAGCCCCAGAGAAGCAAAGTGAGGGACCCCCAAACGAACAGAGACTGAAAGCAGTGGAGCCCGGGAGCAAGGGACCAGCAAATGCCAGCCACATGCTTTCCCAGCTGACAGAGGGTTCCTGACCCACTGGCCTTTCTTCAGTGAAGGTCACCTCTTGTTGGTGCCTTAATTCAGACACTTCCACTCCCTTAGAACTGTAAACTTGTAACTTAATAAAATCCCCTTTCTAAAAGCCATTCCAATTCTGGTATATCACATTCTAGCAGCTTTCAAGCTAACACATCAAGCTAGAAATGCATGTTGCTTGACAACTCCATCTTCTTTGCCCCGTCCGTCCCCACCAGCTGTCATGCACATGGTCACAAGTCCCACCAGCCCCACCTGTGAAGGAGCTCTCACTTCCATCTCCTCCTTCAATCTCCACCACCACTGTCTTTGACCACCTGGTCTCACAAACAACCTTGCCCTGTGCTTGCCTCCCGCCTGGCTCTCCTCCACAATGTCTCCACAGAGATACTTAAAAACCGTAAGTCTGACGCATCACCCCTCTGCTCACAATCCCACCTGGGGGGGACCCCTCCCACCCACTCCAGGCAGCGACGGATTGGGCTGGACCCACCACTCTCCAGCCTAGGGTGGTCCTGACCAGCCTGCGGCCAGCAGGGTCATCCAAACCCCTTTGTCCTGCAGCTATGAGTTCATAGAGGAGCGAACCCAGGCCGAAGCCAAGCCACGCTCGGCATTCTCCTGGCCACAGAGCTAGGCTCAACGGTGTGCCTGGGACCTACATGGTCCAGGAAGAAGCGGGGAACTTCTCTCTTCTCCCCTGGACCATGCAGCCTGTGGCATGGAGCCTGGGACTGCAGAGCCAGGCTGCCCCACAAGGAAGACACACACACAGGAGGTGGAGAGAGAGCAGGAGGGAAATGAACCCCACTGTGCTGGTTTGAAAGGATTATGTACCCTAGAAAAGCCATGGTTTAATTCTGATCCAGTCTTGTGGGAGCAACCATTTCTTTTCATCCCTATTCAGTAAAACAAATCGAAATCTTTTGATTAAACGTGACACACCCAGTTGTGGGTAATAACTTTTGACTAGAGGGAGATGTGACTCCACCCATTCCAGGTGGGTCTTGATTAGTTTACTGGAATCCTTTAAAGGAAGAATTTTGGAGAGGGCCACGAGAACCACAGGAGCCCATGCAGCCAGCGACCTTTGGAGATGAAGAAGGAAAAATGCCCCCACGTGAAAAAGTGTCATGAAAAAGAAGCCTGGAGAGAAAGCTAGCAGATGTCACCATGTTCGCCACGTGCCTTTCCAGTTAGAGAAACCCTGAACTTCATCGGCCTTTCTTGAGTGAAGGTAACCTCTTCTTGGTGGATTTATTTGGACATTTTTATGGAGGACTTGCACAGCTTTAGAATGTAAACATGCAACTTAATAAATTTCCCCTTTTTGTTAAAAGCCATTCTATTTCTGATATATCACATTCCAGCAGCTAGCAAACTAGAACACTCGCCTAAAGCCTGCCCTACCCCCTGAACGTTTCCAGCACATGTGTTTGTTAACTTCCATTCCTAGTTAAGCAAGCTTGAGATATGTTTACTGTTGTCAGCCACCCAAAATCACCATTATCTCAAAATAAAGTCCAAACTCCTTAGCACGGCATACACAGGGGTCAGCAAGCCACAGCTCGTGGCCTTCCACCTAGTTTTGCAAATAAAGTTTTATTGGAACACAGTTTTATTTGGCACGCACCCATGCCCACTCATTTACATATTTCCTATGGCTGCTCAGAGACCACAAATTCTGCTGACCCCTGGCATGCAAGGTCACCCATATTTGGGCTTCTGCCTTCCCTTCCAAACTGACCACCTACTGGGACACCCGTCACCTCCTGGTTTGAAGATGCTGAGCCCTCCTGCAGAAATCCCCACCCCCCACCATCCATAAACCTCGCTCACTCCTTGCACCCTCCTTCAGATCCCTTCACAGGCCCCCTGGGGTGAGGAGTGCCTTGTGCACTGGGGCCGAATAGATACACAGAGTCCTCTCCCGTCACCCCAACTTCTGCCACCCTGGAACTGCTGAGTCATTCCGTGGCCCAGTTATGGTGTCATTGGTGTCATGGACACGCATTGACTTCATTGTACAAGTTAGTGAACTGGGGTGTCGGCATTCTCCATATTTTGGGCTCCCCAGTCTCCCACTCACCTTTCTGTTTGGGGGAACCCCCAGCATGGAAGCCCTGGGGCCCCAGGGCCCGGCAGGAAGCGGGAGGGGATCAGACATTCCTCTTGCTGCCTCCTGGCTGCTGGGGCACCAGGCTGGGACCTCAGCTGGGCCAAGGGGGCATTGCCACTCAAGACGCTCTGGACCAAGTGTCACAAAGCGGCAGGGTCGGCGGAGGTGACTAAGAGTCGAGAGTCCAGTGGTGACGGCGAGTGTCCCAAGCAGACGTCCTGGCCTTAACCTCAGTCCACTTGGCAAACCAGGCACTCCAGGCTACCTGTTGATTCTGGGAGTTTCGTATCAACTTCTCACCAAACTCCTCCTGTCCATAAAATAGTCCTAGCAAATTCTGCTGCCTGTGACTGGAAACCCTGACAGGCGTGTCCCGCCGAGGCCGCAGTGAGACCCCCCCCCGCCCCTGGGATGGGCCTCGGCCTCTCACTGAGCCGCAGAGCTTGCCTGGGGGCTCCTCTGTCTCCTGCCCCCCGTTTGTGTGGGCAGACCCCCATCCAGCCAGGGTCCATTCAGTTCAGGGAGACGCTGAGCCACAGTGAGTCGGGCACGGCATTGAGCACAGAGAGAAAGGGGACGGGTCCCGGCCTGTGAGGAGCTGGCGGGCCGGAAGCCGGGGCAGGTATGTACCCCAGGTCTGCCCGGCAGGGCGGGACAGACGGAGGCAGGAGGAAGCGTTTCTTCCTCTCTCACCACGGACTGCAGTGGCAAGCAGAATTTCAAGCATCTGCTGTTGCAAAACATCAAAAGGAGTTACGAAAGGTTATTTTCAGAAATACCTGAAATTGTTGCACTGTAACCCTGACCTTTGGAAATGACTGTATAACTACAGAGCTTTTACACTGTGATGGTGTGACTGTAAAAAACTTGTGCCTGACACTCCCTTTATCCGGCGTATGGGCAGATGAGCAATAAAGACTAAAAAATAATAATAATAAGGAAGGTCATGGGTATGGGATGTTTTAGTGTTCATTTTAATTTTTATTCCTTTTTTTGGAGTAATTAGAATGTCCTAAAATTGCTTGTGGTGATGAATGCACAACTATATAATGATACTATGAGCCACTGATTGTATACTTTGGACGATTATATGGTATATGACTATGTCTCAGTAAAATTACATTAAAAAAAAAAGATCATTTCCAGAAACATCCCTCTCCTCTCACCCCATAACGCCATTCAGGGTTTGCTACATTCAGAATAAGTTAATGGCCATTCATTGAAGTTCATTCATTCATTCATTCTGCAAACAGATCCAAGACCCATTTGTGCCAGTCTCTGTGCTAGGTATTGGGGTCACTAAGATGAATCGGCTGCATCTCTGCTCTCCAGACACTCGGCAGGCAGAGGAGAGGACCAAAAAATAAATAAATAAGAGCCGGCTTCACTTTGGGGGTGGCGATTGTAAGGGAGGGTTTAGGGGTTAGTGATATGAATATGCACGTCAGAGTTTTTTTACCACTTCCTGGAAATCACCCCCATTTCTCCACCCACCCCACAGCCCGCACACCACGGGCCTGAGGACTTGGGCTGAGCGTCCCAACCCGGGTCTGATCTGGAGGGGCCACTGGTCACTGGCTGCTGAACTGGCTAAAATATGTCAATCCTGGGGCAGCCTGCCTTCCCACGTGGGGGGTGGGAGACACGCGGCTGCGGCTGTCACCCGCTGGCTGGGCAGACAACAGCTGGGCCTCAGGAAACCGGCAGGTGAAGCTCGTCTTAGGTACCCTATTCTACCCTCCCCAAATCACAGAACCAATCCCTATCACTTGCACCACGCTTCCCTGTCTGAAACTCTTCTACACGCCTTTGCCCAGTCATCACTCATTCACTGAGCAACTACTATGTAACGCACTGAGGTCAGAGCCAGAAATACAGAGAGTAATAAAACCCTGGCCCTCTGGATGCCACTTCCTCTAGGAAGCCCCCCTTCATATCTCTGGCTAGGTTTGATGCCCTCAAAGGCCACGGAACCCCAAGATTTCCCTGGATGGCAGCCCCCTGTGTCACCGCTGCCTGCCTCTCAATCCGAACTCTCTGGCTGGGAGGGAGAGGGGACCCCCCTCCCCCATGCACTGCTGTGTCCCCAGGGTGTGGTGCAGTGGGGAGCAGAATGAATGTCCTGGGGAAAGGACCAATGGGAACACCGGAGAGGAGGCCCCTGGGGAAAAGGGAGCCAAGTAGGAAAGAGCAGGTAAGATGCTGGCGGTGAGACTCTTTCCCGTGGATTAGGAAACTTGTGCCCAGCTGCCAGCGCCAGGACAACCAGCCGGGTCTCTTCCTTCACTCTCCCTGTATCACAGCAGTTCCCTGCGCCCGGCCAGCTTTTGGCTTTCCCACCTGCCTTCCCACGATTGGCCCATCCTTCGCCCCCCACCCCCCACCCCGTGCATTCTGTGCCCTCCCTCTGGGGCATTTGAGAGAGCGCCTGCTGTGTGCTCTGTTCTGGGTCCAGAGACACAGGAATGAGCAGAGGCAGCACCCACTGGCCTCCGAGGCATGACAGGAAACCAGTGTTAGGAAAATCACGTTCCTCTGTTGAGTGAATGAATGAATGAGGTGCAGATAACGCCAAATGACTTGTTCAGAATGCAGCTTAGGAGACTCAGGAAATGTCGGCTGTTGGGGCACTTGAGATGGGGGACAGAGACCACACAATCCTTCACCCCCAGACCACCCTACTGCCTACTGAGGGTCCCCTGTTCTTCCCACCCTCCCTTCACATCCACGGTACAGAAAGACAGACAGACAGAGCAGACCTCCTTTGTTGGCCACTACCGGCTTCCTAATTAAAGTCAAGGATTTGTGTTTACTCAGGTTCCATAAACACAGAACCACCCCCCACCCATCCCCATCCAAAGTGTTTAATAAAAAGCAGACGAAACGTGGGTAAGGACTAGCTCATAAAACCAGGGGAAGACGGGGTGAGTCTTCAACTCTGACTGTGATTAAACACAACCGCAGGGGTGGAGCTGTCCGGGTGGGATGTAACCGTAATTTCCTGCAGGATTTACAGGTTCCCAGTGCGCACTCCATGCTCAGTTCTCCTGGACCGGGCCAGAGAACCATGAGGCTGCTGATGGGGCTTCCCCTGCCACTAGGCTGTCACACAGCAGGTCAAGCCCACGTTAAAAAACCCCACGAGCACCTGCGTGTGCTGGAAAGGGCCCTCCCAGGGAGAATGTGGACTCGGGTTACAGGAGGCACCTCATGAAAGTTTCAACAGGTGAGGCTGGACCTTGGAGAAAACTCACTGCGCTCTTACCTCTGGGGACTCAGGGGCTTGAAAATGTCGCCTCTGCACTCGATCCTGGCTAAGGTCCCTTCCTGGAACAGCAGCCCACAAACTAGGTTCTTCCTCCATCCTGCAGAAACCTGGGGTGCAGAGAGGCACCTCTCTTTTGAAATCTGGGAGCGAGTGGCCTCCACTTCAAAGTGAGTGGCAACAGGTGGCGATGCCAAGGTGCTCGAGACCCACAAGGACGTGGATGGCTCCCAGGGGACAAAGGGGGCTGGGCAGGGGAAGCCCCTGGCCAGCCTTAACGAAAACCTACTGGGCAGGTTTCCACAAATAAAGGGCAAGCCTGGGGGGGCAGAAAACAATCAATGCCTTTGACTAAGCGCTGATGAAATTCCGCATCAGTGCTTTAATCCAGCCCCCCAGGGAATTTTGTTCTTTTTGCAAGGGTTTCAAAGAAAATGGATCTTGAATATACATTATTCCCCAAACTACTAAACAGAGAACTTGGCCTCTTGCCTCCTCCCCTGGATCCAAGCAGGCAGCGGTTTCCCAGATGAGTCTTTAATGTCAGACAATGGCACCTGCGAGGTGTTCAGAGAACCACATACGGCTTATTTCTGTACAAGATGATCTTTCTTACCCCCAGCTTTTGCACTCTGCTTTATCTGAGTCTTGTTCTACCAACAGCTAGCTGACTTGCAGCTGAAGCCAATCTCCTTGGGCTAGGACCAATCTCCCACAATGCCAAGGTCCTGGTAAATCTTGATTTGCTCTCAGGAAATTAGCCTGGCTTTAAAACCAGCGTGGACTCCATCCCCAGTTGACTCCAAATCGACCTGGATTCCGAGTCATTCTAAATATAAATGCTCAAGAACAAAACAGACTCTGGAAGGACTTCTCCAGAGTTGAGGTGACTGCAAGTTCACACCTTGTAGATCTTTGAATGTTGTCCTGCTTGCTAGTTCACATGCTGTTCCCTTTGTCTGAAATGCTGTTCCCAGAAATGGTCTTTAAAAGTCATTCCTACTGTCACCTCCTCTGTAAAGCCTTCCTCAGCCCCTCCAGGCTTTCTGTAAGAGCCTGGCCAAATCCTGTGCTTGGCTAGAGGTGCGGGGAGACCAAGCCACTGTATCTAGCTCAAGATGTTACCAAAAGAGGAGGGGCAAGATGGCAGCATAGTGAGGTATGGAATTTAGTTTGTCCTCCAGAGCAGCTAGTAAATAGCCAGGAACTGTATGGAACAACTGCTGGGGGGGGACATTAGTGACTGGACATACAGTATGTACCAGTCTGGAATGGGTGGAACAGCTGAGACCCCACCCAGAACTGTAAGTCCCCCAAGCCACAGGGGCCAGCTGGTTCCCCAAGAGGAAAGGAAACAGACTTTACTAGTAGCAAGGAATTAGCTCAGCCAAGCTCCAATTCTGCAAGCTCCAATTACAGAATTAATTAACAAATTCTGACTACTAAAAACAGGCCCTGACAGGAGACCCGGGTTTGATTCCTGGCCCATGCACTTTCCAAAACAAGCAAACAAGGAAACAAATAAACAAAAATTCAACAAATGTTGTTGCCATAATGGGATTCTCACATGGAAAAAGAATGAAATGTGACCCCACCATACAGCATATTAAAACACATGCACACACACACACAAAAAAAAAACAGGCCCTAAGCACAGATAAACCTGAATAAGCATGAAAGGAACCAGGAGCTTTCACCCCTGCAAAGATGGGGAGGGGCTAAAAGAAAAAAAAAAAAAGAGGCTTTTTGAGTTGTACAGCACAAAATATTAGAAAAGGGCTGGACCCAAGAAAGGGGGCACATAGAGCTTGGGGTCACACAGAGAAATATTCCAACTCCAACTCTTCATTGGCAAACCCAGGGAGTGGGAGTCCAGCTCTGAAAAGACTTTTTATATATTTTTTAACTTCTTGACAGCTCATTAGCTAGACCTGCCAGCACTCTCAGGCTCCAGCACTGCCCCAGGCAAGGACAGAATTAAGGCACGTCTGAAAGACAAAGTCAATGGTCAGGTGTATGGGGTTAATTCCCTAAAATGTGTACCTTCCCCGAGAAACAGGGTACAGGGCCAACTCAAGTGGCTGCCCTCCTTCAGGGAATTCAGCCCCAGGGGTTGGAAAACAGAAGCAAACTAAGCCTACCTGCTACCTCACCTCTGTCTCAACCACACCCCAGCAGGGAGAGAATGCTAAAATTAAAGGCACCACATCGCTTCACGCTGGTGGGAAGCTGTGGGCAGACAAGCACCATATGCTGAGGAGAACAGGAAAAGCACAGAATCTAAAGGTTTCATAGGAAAGTCTGACAGCCTGCTGGGTCTCACCTTTAGGGGAACTTGATACTGGCTACTCTCTCCTCCTGAGAAGCAGGCCAGTCTGGTCTGGGAAAATCTGACGGGTGAATCACATCTGAGGAGACCCTCCTCAAAGAAAAAAAGGGGGGGGGGTGTTCCATATAGGTGGGGCAAGAAACCGAAAAACAAGAGCTGAAAAATTCTGATCACTTGAACAGAACATATCCTAGAGGTCTAGAATACATTGAACTGGATGACAAAGAACAGACAGGGAACAAAGGAATCCAACAAAAAATGCTAGGCAGAAGAGTGAAAAAGACCTCCAGAATAAACTAATTAAGGAAATCAAATGCCAAGATGCCAGCAAAAATAACCAGTCATACTAGGAAAATCAAAGATATGGCCCAATCAAAGGAACAAACCAACATTTCAAATGAGATACAAGAGTTAAAACAATTAATAAAGGATGTTGAGCAGACATGCAAAATCTCATCAAAAATCAAATCAACAATAAAAATATTTTTAAAAAATAAATAAACAAGTAATGGGGGAACAAAGGTTAAAATAAATTGGGTAGATGGAAATACTAGTGGTCAATGAGAGGAAGGGGTAAGAGGTATGATACGTATGAGTTTTTTTTTCTTTTTTATTTCTTTTGCTAGAGTGATGTAAATGTTCAAAAAAAATTGATCATGGTGATGACTACACAACTATGTGATGATATTGTGAGCCACAGATTGTATACCATGTATAGAATGTTTGTATGTCAAGCATGTTGGTATGTTTGTTTATTAAGGTTTGACAATACAAATATTAAAAAAAAAACAAATCAACAAGTTGAGTGAAAATATGGCAAAAGAGATGGAGGATATAAAGAAGACATTGGACAAACACAAAGAAGAACTCAAAAGCTTGAAAAAACAAATAGCAGAACTTATGGGAATGAAAGACACAATAGAAGAGGTGAGAAAACAAAAGAGACCTACAATAACAGATTTGAAGAGACAGAAGTAAAGGTTAGTGAATTAGAGGGCAGGACATCTGAAATCCAACACACTAAAGAAAAGATAGGGAAAATAATGGAAAAATATGATCAGGGTTTCGGGGAACTGAATGACAACATGAAGTGCACAAATATACATGTTGTGGGTATCTGGAAAAAGAAGAGAAGGGAAAAGGAGCAGAAAGACTAATGGAGGGAATAATCACTGAAAATTTCCCATCTCTGCACATGACATCCAGGGGTGAAAGTCTCCCTGACAACATGGGAGAGGACTCCCAGGGATGAGCCTGGCCCTGGCACTGTGGGACCAACAATTCCACCCTGACCAAATGAGGGGAAAGAAGTGTAACTAATAAAGTATCAGTGGCTGAGAGAATTCAAATAGAGTCAAGAGGCTACTCTGGAGGTTGCTCTTATACAAGCTTCAGTTAGATCTTGCTATGTATCGTAACCAGCCAAACCCCAACCAGGACCATTCTAGCCAACCCTAAAGAACACCTAGGGCAATATATAAGAATTCACAAGGGTTCCATGACTAGGATAACTCTCCAGAAACCTACAGCCTCCAGATGGGTCCCTGGTCCAGATAAGTCCTGAAACCTAGAGGGCCCAGAACATAAGATAGTTCCATCTCCCTATGCCATATTAGTGACCGACCCTTCCAATATGAAAAATTTAGAATGGCCATAGTCTGAACACCCCTAAAGAGAGGGACAGAAAGATCAAAGGTGATGGTGGTGTTATACAGTGAAGATAGGATTTAACAAATGAATACGAATGCTGAATCATTAAATTGATATCCCTTTTAGTCTCCAGTATCTTAGAGCGGCTAGAAGTAAAAACCTAAAATTGTGGAACTGTAACCCACATCTAACTCAGAAACATGTTCTACAACTAATTGTGGGGATGTGCTTTGAAATTTATTGCTGTTTTGTATATATGTTATTTTTTTCACAAAAAAAGAAGGAAAAAAGTCAGTTGTGAAGATAAAAAAAAAATTTAAGCCTCCTAGCCACCTATATTCTGGAGCAGCTAGAAGGAAAAAAATTTGAGAGGGCTGTATGGTAGCCCATGACAAATATGGATCTGTCCTGTAACTACTTGTTGAAGAGTGCTTTGAAAACTATTGCTTTTTTTATTTCTTTGCTTTGCATGTAGGTTATACTATACAATTTAAAAGTTTAAAAATTTTCCCATCTCTTATGAAAGACATAAAATTACAAATCCAAGAAGTGCAGCATACCCCAAACAGAATAGCTCCAAATAGACCTACTCCAAGACATTCACTAATCAGACTGTCAAATGTCAAAGATAAAGATAGAATTTTGAAAGCAGCAAGAGAAAAGAAATCCATCACATAGAAGGGAAACTTGAAAAGACTATGTGTGGATTTCTCAGGAGAAATCATAGAGGTGAGAAGGCAATGGTATGACATAATTAAGATTCTTAAAGAGAAAAGCTGCCAACCAAGAATTCCATGCCCAGCTAAAAACCATGCTTCAAAAACTAAGGGGAGGGCGGGCCATGGGGGCGCAGCAGGCAAGAATGCTTGCCTGCCATGCCAGAGGACCCAGGTTCAATTCCCGGTGCCTGCCCATGTAAAAAAAAAAAAAAACTAAGGGGCGATTAAAATATATTCAAACAGTCACTGAGAGAATTTGTGACTAAGAGACCAGTTCTACAAGAAATACTAAAGGGAGCACCACAGGCAGATAGGAGAAGAGAGGAGACAGAGGTCTGGAGAAGAGTGTAGAAACAAAGACTATCAGTAAAAGTAAAAAGAAAAAAAAACTTTAGATATGGCATATAAAATCCACAAGACAAAATGGTAGAAGAAAGTACTGCCTTTACTGCAACAACATTAAATGTTAATGAATTAAACTCTCCAATCAAAATACATAGACTGGTAGAACAGATTTAAAAATAGGAACTATCTATATGCTGTATACAGGGGACTCACTTTCGACTCAAGGACAAAAACAGATTGAAAGTGAAAAGTTGGATAGAGATATTTCACACAAACAACAACCAGAAAAGAGCAGTGGTAGCTATATAAATATCTGACATATTAGACTTCAAGTGCAAAACAAATGAAAGAGACAAAGGAGGATACTGTGTATTAATAAAAGGAACAACTCAACAGAAAAACACAAATCATAAATATTTATGCACCAAGCCAGAGTGCCCCAAAATACACGAGACAAACACTGACAACACTGAAGGGAGAAATAGACACCTCTACCATAACAGTTGGAGACCTCAATTGCCCCCTCTCATCAATGGATAGACAGAGGATCAATAAGGAAACAGAGATTTTGAATAATACGACAAATGAACTAGACTTAACACACATTTATAGAGCATTATACCCCACAACAGCCAGATACACATTTATCTCAAGTGCTCATGGATCAGTCTCAAGGATAGACCATATGTTGGGTCACAAAGCAAGTCTCAATAAATTTAAAAAGATTGAAATTACACAAAACACTTTTTCAGATCATAATGGAATGAAGTTAGAAATCAATAACAGAAGGCCAGAAAATTCACAAATATATGGAGGCTAAACAACACACTCTTAAACAACCAGTGGATCAAGGAAGAAATAACAAAAGAAATCAGTAAATATCTTGAGGTCAATGAAAATGAAAACACAACATATCAAAATTTATGTGATGCACCAAAGGCAGAACTGAGAGGGAAATGTATTGCCCTTAATACCTGTATTTAAAAAGAAGAAAGCAACAATCAAGGAATTAACTGTTCACCTGGAAGAACTAGAAACAGAACAACAAACCCCAAAGTAAACAAAAGGAAAATAATAATGAAGATTAGAGCAGAAATAAATGAAATGAGAACATGAAAATCACAGAGAATATCAACAAAACCATAAGTTGATTCTTTGAGAAAATCAATGGATCTGAGGGTGCAAAGGTGTTCAGTAGTAGAATTCTCACCTGCCATGCAGGAGACCTGGGTTCGATTCCTGGTCCATGCATTTCCCCCACCCCACCCCACCCCCCAAAAAAAACAAAAAAAAGCAAACAAAAAATTTCAACAAATAGTGCTGCAATAATGGGATACTCACATGGGAAAACAATGAAATGTGACCCTGCCATACAGCATACCAAAAAAAAAAAAATTTATGGACCTTTAGCTAGCCTGACCAAAAGAGAGGGAGGGAGAGAGGGAAGGAGGGAGAGAGAGAAAGAGGGAAAGAGAGAGAGAGAGAGAGATGCAAATAGATAAGATCAGAAGTGGAACAGGGAACATAACTACTGACCCCACAGAAATAAAGGAGGTAATGACAGGTTACTATGAGTAACTATATGCTGATAAACTAGACAACATAGATGAAATGGACAAGTTCCTAGAAAGGTATGAACAACAAACATTGACTCGAGAAGAAATAGAAGACCTCAACAAACCAATCACAAGTAAAGAGATTGAATCAGTCATCAAGAAGCTCCCTCAAAAAGAAAAGCCCAAGACCAGATGGCTTCACGCGCAAATTCTACCAAGCATTCAAAAAAGCATTAGTTCCCAGAGTGGTTTGATCAGTGAGTGGAAAAGTGTTTGCAGAGTCCCCTTCGGGGAATGGTGAGAACGGGGGAAAACTCAATTTCCCCAAGTTGAATTCTTGATATTCTCACAAGCAGTGTGGACAACGAAAGCTATAGGCTGAGCCCCTAGTCTTGGGGTTTGTTCATATGAAACTTAACCCCACAGGAGATAGGTCAAGACTACTTAAAATTAAGCCTTAAGAGTCACCCCCAAGAGAACCTCTTTTGCTGCTCAGATGTGGCCTCTCTCTCCAGCCAACACAGCAAGCCAACTCACCACCCTCCCCCTGTCTACGTGGGACATGACTACCAGGGGTGTGAATCTTCCTGGCAGCATGGGACAGAAATCCTAGAATGAGCTGAGATTCAGCATCAAGGGATTGAGAAAAACTCTAGAATGAGCTGAGACCCAGCATCAAGGGATTGAGAAAACCTTCTCAACCAAAAAGGGGAAGAGTGAAATGAGACAAAGTGTCAATGGCTGAGAGATTCTAAACAGAGTCGAGAGGTTATCCTGGAGGTTATTCTTATGCACTGAGTAGGTATCACCTTGTTATCCAAGATGTAATGGAGAGGTTGGAGGGAACTGCCTGAAAATGTAGAGCTGTGTTCCAGTAGCCATGTTTCTTGATGATGATTGTATAATGATATAGCTTTCACAATGTGACTGTGTGATTGTGAAAACCTTGTGTCTGATGCTCCTTTCATCTACCTTGTCAACAGATGAGAGGAACATATGGAATAAGAATAAATAATAGGGGGAACAAATGTTAAAATAGATTTAGTTTGAAATGCTAGTGATCAATGAAAGGGATCAGTAAGGGGTATGGCATGTAAAATTTATTTTTTCTGTTTGTTATATTTTTCTGTTGTCTTTTTATTTCTTTTTCTGAATTGATGCTAATGTTCTGGGAAATGATCATGATGATGAATATGCAACTATGTGACGATATTGTGAATTGCTAAGTGTATGTGTTGGGAATGTGTGTGTTTCTTGTAATTTTTTTTAATTAATAAAAAATCAAAAGAAAAAAAGAAGAAGAAAAAAAGCATTAGTACCAACCTTGCTCAAACTCTTCAAAAAAATTGAAGAGGAGGGAAAGCTACCTAACTCATTCTATGAAGCCAACATCAACCTCATATCGAAACCAGACAAAAATACTACAAGGAAAGAAAATTACAGAGCAATCTCTTTAATGAATATAGATGCAAAAATCCTCAACAAAATACTTGCAAATCAAATCCAGTAGCATATTAAAAGAATTATATACCATGACCAAGTGGGATTTATTACAGGTATGCAAGGCTTGTTCAACACAAGAAAATAAATTAGTTTAATATACCATATCAATAAGTCAAAGAGGAAAAAAGCACACAACCATCTAAATTGATGCAGAAAAAGCATCTATAAAATTCAACATCTTTTCTTGATGAAAACACTTCAAAGGACAGGAATAAAAGGGAACTTCCTTAACATGATAAAGGGAATATATGAAAAACCCACAGCTAACATCATCCTCAATGGGAAAAGATTGAAAGCTGTTTCTTTAAGATCAGGAGCAAGACATGGATGTCCACTGTCACTAACGTTACTCAACATAGTGCTGGAATTTCTAGCCAGAGCAATTAGACAAGAAAAAGAAATAAAAAGCATCCAAACTGGAAAGGAGAAATAAAATTCTCACTATTTGCAAATGATATACTATATGTCAAAAATCTCAAAAAATCTACAGCAAAGCTACTAGAGCTAATAAATGAGAATGGTAAAGTGGCAGGATACAAGATCAACACTTAAAAATCAGTAGTGGTTCTAAATACTAGCAATGAGCAACCTGAGGAGGAAATCAAGAAAAAAACTCCATTTACAATAGCAATCAAATGAATAAAATGGTTAGGAATAAATCTAACTAAAGATTAAAAAAAAACCTACACATACAAAACTACATGAAATTGCTAAAAGAAATCATGGAAGACCCAAATAAGTGGAAGTGCATACTATGTTCATGGATTGGAAGACTAAGTATAGTTAAGATGTCTATTCAACCCAAACTGATTTGTAGATTCAATGTAATACCAATTAAAATCCCAACAACTTACTTTTCAGAAATAGAAAAACCAATAACCAAATTTATTTGGAAGGACAGGGTACCCTGAATAGCTAAAAATTTCTTGAGAAAGAAAATGAAGTGGGACATCTCACACTACCTGGCTTTAAAGCATAGTATAAAGCTACAATCATCAAAACAGTGTGGTACTGGTATAAAAATATCTAAACTAACCAATGGAATCGAATTGAGTGTTCAGAAACAGACCCCCTCATCTACAGGCAACTGATCTTTGATAAGGCAGTTAAGCCAACCCAACTGGGACAGAGCAGCCTCTTCAATAAATAGTGTTTGGAGAACTGGATATCCATATGCAAAAGAATGAAAGAGGATCCATATCTCACAACCTATATAAAACTTTACTCAAAATGGATCAAAGAACTAAACATTAGAGCTAAGACCATAAAACTTTTAGAAGAAAATGTAGGGAAATATCTTATAAATCTTGTGATAGGAGGTGTGTTTCCTAGACCTTACACCCAAAGCACAAGCAATGGAAAAAGAAACAGATAAATGGTATTACCTCAAAATTAGACACTTTTGTACATCAAAGATCTCTGTCAGGAAAGTAAAAAGGCAGCCTATGCAATGGGAGACAATATTTGGAAACGACGTATCAGATAAGGGTTTAGAATCCAGAACATATGAAGAGATTCTTCAACTCAACAACAAAAAAGCAAACAACCAAATTTAAAAATGGGCAAAAATAATACACGTCCATAGGCTTGGGGGTTTAAAGCAGTGGAAGTTTATTCTTTCAGTTCTGCAGGTGGGAAAGTCCAGGCACAAAAGGGCTGGTTCTCTGCTCGGGTTCACAAGGCTGAGATGAAGACTCGACCAGCCATGCTCCCATCGGGAGTTCAGGGTCCACTTCCAGGCTCTATTTCCAGGCTCAGGCAGTTGGGGCAGGACTCAGTTCCTTGAAGTCAAGGGATTAAATCCCCATTTCCTTGGTGGCTGCCAGTCAGGAGCCACTCTCGGCTACCAGCGGCCACGTGCCTCCACTGTCCAAGCCAGCAATGGAAGCCTTTCCACCACCCCTCAATCCCTAGAGGTCTCCAACCTCCAGACCAAGATTAAAAGAACTCATTGCCTACTTCAGGCCAACTCAGCTCCTCTTGCTTAGAGTCAGCTAAGCAGACTCCATTTCCATAGTCCCAGCAGGGCGAGGGCACTGAAGGGTGGGCTTGGGGACCACCTCAGGACCACACACACTTGTCCAGATTCAAGGCTGGGTAACAGATGGGGGGGTGGGGGGAGGTGGCACGAAAATTGTGAATGTAGTTAATGCCACTGAATTGTATACTGGAAAATGTTTAAAATTGGAAATTTTGATCCATATATATGTTACCACAATAAAAGTTTGAAAGAAAAGAGAAAAAATGAGCAAAAGACATGAACAGACACTTCTCAGAAGGAGAAATACAAATGGCACATGAAAAGATGATCAACTTCCCTGGCTATTAGGGAGATGCATGTTAAAACCACAATGAGATATCATCTCACACCAACTAGAATGGCCATCATCAGAAAAACAGAAAACGACAAGTGCTGGAGAGGATGCGGAGAAAGAGGCACACTTATCCACTGTTGGTGGGAACGTTAAAACGGTACAACCACTCTGGAAGGCAGTTTGGCGGTTTCTCAGGAAGCTAAGTATAGAATTGCCATACGATCCAGCAATCCCATTACTAGGTATATATTCAGAGGAACTAAAGGCAAGGGCACAATCGGATATTTTTCCACCAATGTTTTCAGCAGCATTATTTACAGTTGCCAAGAGATGGAAACAGCCCAAATGTCCGTATACACACAATGGAATATGACGCAGCTGTAAGACAGAATAAAGGCACGAGGCATGTAACAATGTGGATGAACCCTGAGGATATTATTTATGCTAAGTAAAATTAGCCAGAAATAAAAGACAAGTACTTTATAGTCTCACAAATGTGAACTAACATTAATGAGTGAAATTTGAGAGTTAAAGTCAAGAAGGTGCTGAAGGACAGATTATGCAGAAGGGCTGGTGCATATGAAACCAGAAGAGAAAGATAGAGGAAAAAGACTGAGATGAGTCACTCAGGAATGCCTAGAGTGAACAATGATGGTGATTAAGTAAGAACGCTTTTGCACGAGGGAGAACAAATGAACGTCCCTGTTGCAAAGTGTTGCAAATGGGATGGTATACAGGAAGAATGCAAGCTGGGGTCTATAGTCAACAGTAGCACTGTAATATGCTTCCACTGTAACAAAGGCATTATGCCAAAACTAAATATCAGCAAGTGGGGAATATGAGGGAGGGGTATGAGGCTCTTTGCAGAAGAAAAGCACATGTTCTCATATAGATCTTAGTGGCAAAGCCATGGCTATGTGATCATACCGGGAACCACTGATGTTTTACTTAGGTTGGATTGCATGACATGCAAATTAAAACTGTAACATAGAGAAACAAGTGCTAGAGAAAATGCCGAGAAAGAGATTTACCTATTCACTGTCGGTAGGGAAACAGGTCTCCTTGGAGGGCAGCGTGGTGGTTCCACAGGAGGCTGGGGTGGGGTTGCCTTATGATCCTGAAACCCAATGGATGGAGGTTGCCTAAGGGTACAACGACTGAGGAATGCAAGGGGAACCATGGTAAATACACTCAATGAAGTTGTGAGGCGTGCGACTAGGTGAATGAAACTTAAGGGCAGTATGTTGAATGAAATGTGAGAAATAAAAAGACAAATATTAGGAAAAAAAAGACAAGTATTATCATGTCTCATTCAAATGGACTAACTTTAATATACAAACTCAGAGTTGAAGCCGAGAGCATGGGTTATCCAGCAGGGCCCTATTGTAAAGGGTCTTAGCTTGTAAGCTCTTACGGTAGCACATCTATTTTGGAGTTGCAACGGTTATTTCTAAATTCTGAGATACTGAGCTGTTTGTGTATAACATGGCTCCCAGAAACTTTGGGTATTTATGTGACATCTGAGACTCAGCGTTAGAGCTCTGAAGCCATGAAAGTCAGTATTACTCAATAGAGCAACTATTTTAAAAGTTGAAAAAGGGATCAAGCTTCGACTCGAGATATGAATGAAACTGATCTGGACAGGACTAAGGTAAATTAGAATAGAATAGAGGGTAAAGGATGATGGTCCATATTTTAAAACTTCAACTTTTATGTGAAACCAAAGGGAGAGATGTTTATTGGGTGCAAAATTTGTATTTTGGCTAGTGCATTATCTAATTCAACTTGCATGGTCAGTTTATTTGAACACCATAATTACATGGAATCTTGAATAGGGCCTGAGATCTCGTTAGTTTGTACAGGTTAGTGTGATATCCTGATAAATTCCAGAGCAATTTGAACAGAGAATAAAAAAGTATTTGCAAAGTTCCCTTGGGGACTAGGGAGAAAGGAGGAAATATTAAATTTCACCATCTGGGGAATTCCTGATATTCTCACAAGAAGTGGAGCCAACCAAATCAATAGGATGATCCCTCAATCTTGGGGTTTGCCCCCATGAAACTTATTCCTGCAAAGGAGAAGCTAAGGCTACTTCTAATTATGTCTAAGCGTCACCCCCAGAAAACCCGTTTTGTTGCTCAGATGCGGCCTCTCTCACTAAGCCAGCTCTGAGGTGAACCCACTGCCCTCCCCCTATGTGGGACATGACTCAGGGGTGTAAATCTCCCTGGCAAGGTGGGACAGAAATCCAGGAAAAGCCAGGACTCAGGAGCAAAGGATTAAGAAAGCTTCTTGACCAAAAGGGGGAAAAGAGAAATGAGACAAAATAAAGTCTCAGTGGCCAAGCGATTTCAAACAGAGTCGAGAGGTTATCCTGGAGGTTATTCTTACACATACAGATATTCCTTTTTAGTTTATGGTGTATTGGAGTGGCTGGAGGGAAGCACCTGAAACTGCTGAGCTGGGTTCCAGTAGCCTTGATTCTTGAAGACGATTGTATAACTATATAGCTTTTACAGAGATATATATATGATTGTGTGTGATTGTGAAAACCTTGTGCCTCATGCTCCTTTTATCCTGGGTGAGTAAAAAATATGGACAAAAAATAAAGAAATAATGGGGAGATAAGGGGTAAAAAAAATTGGGTAGATTGAAATACTAGTGGTTAATGAGAGGGAAGGGTAAGGGGTATAGGATGTGTGAGTTTTTTCTTTTATTTATTTTTGTGGAGTGATGCAAACGTTCTAAAAATGATCACGGTGATGAGTATACAAGTATGTGATGATATCGTGAGTCACTGAATTTATACTATAGATGGACCGTATGCGCGTGAAGGCTTCTCAATAAAAATGTTTTTAAAGATAGACTCTACCAATAACGCCTTTTATGCAACCCTATTTTTAAAATTTCACTCTGTAATATTTAAGATATACAAAAAGTATATAAACAATGTACAAAAATAAATGTATACAGGCAGGCCACAGTGGCTCAGCAGGCAGAGTTCTCACCTGCCATGCCAGAGACTCGGGTTCCATTCCCAGTACCTGCGCATGTAAAAAAACAAAAAAAAAAAGTATGCAACTATGTGATGATACTATGAGCCTAGATTACATACTTTGGATAGATTTTACGGTGTGTGAATATATTTCAATAAAATGGGCATTTAAAAATAATAAATGTACAAAAAATGATAAAACCACTGCTTGCACCCACCACCCAACCCAGGGAATAAAATATAACAAATATAAATGAGGCCTGGATATTCCACCCTACTCACCCCTCTTCCAATCCCAAGCGGTAAAAACTATCCTGAACTTGGCGTTTATCATTTCTGTGCATTTTTCATACTTTTACTCCCTGTGACAGTACACCTAAACAACGCACAGCATTGTTTCGCACATTTTAAGATTTCCATAACTTGACTTTAACATTTCTGCATGTTGTTTTAGTTTCCTTGGCTGCTCACAGCAGATTCCATGAAACGGTTTCAGCGTAAACAATGGGAATTCATTAGCTCACAGTTCTGAGGCTGTGGAAATGTCCAAATCAAAGCATCACCAGGGCCATGCTTTCTTCCCGAAGGCCAGCTGCCAGCGATCCTTTAAGGACTCCAGTAATAGGATTAAGACCCATCCCAAATGAGGTGGGTCACATCTTAACTGAAGTAACCTCCTCAAAAGGTCCCATTCACGATGGGTTCACACCCACGCAACGGATGAGCTTTAAGAACATGATTTTCTGGGTACCTGCAGTTTCCAACCACGACACATGTTAATAGTTATCTGTGTTTGTGACTATTTCCTTCCACAATCTGGGACCCTCAGCGGGCAGGGCCTGCGTCCTGGTATTCTCTGATCGGTGCACCTCGTCCAAACCCTGGCGTGGAGTTCATGCTCAGCGCTGTCTGCTGAAAACATCGAGGGTAAGGTTTTGCCCGCGGGGCCCAGGAAGGGAGGGGAGAGGGCGCTGTTGGGGGCCTCCACGGTGGACTGTCCCGCCCCATGCCTCCCTCGGAGCGGAGGTCCCAAGCGATGCCCCAGCCGGAGCTGGGTAGAGGGGCCTGCAGCATCTACTGCCAAGCACAGGGGCCCTGCCAGGACTCCGGGAGGGTTTCTCACTTCCCCACATGGCAGGACGTGTCTGGGGAGTTAACGATCATTTTCACAGAAAAGAACTACGTGAGGCTGGAGCTGGTCCGTGTGGCCGCAGGGAGGCATCTGGCCTCTGCGTCTTCTGTCACCCAGCGCTGAGCCTGCAGCAGGCGGGGGGCAGCACCCTGTCCTCCACACTCTTCAACCCCCTAAAAACTGGGGTCTGAGTGGGGCATCCTGGATCTCTGGACGAAACCAAGCGTGACATAGACACGGGGTAGAGGGGCCTGGGAAGAGGAGGGGAGGGAGGTGAACCCGTGGCCAGAAGCAGGACAGACCAGTTTTGGGAGGACACGGAGCACCCGCCTTGTGGGGGGGGGTGGGCAGGCGGTGGCCTCGGAATGCTCTCATCTTTAATAAGCTGCATCTTCTGGCTTCTTGTCATCTGTTCTCCCGGGGTGCATTTGCTAGAGGCCCCAAAGCGGAGTTAAGAAGTGCCGGTTAAGAAAGTCAGTCCCAACTCCAACCTTGACCAGCTGTGCAGCCTTGGGAAAATCACTCAACCCCTCTGGACTTTTTCTGAAAAAGTTATACAGTCACCCAACAGTTTTGGAGCAAGGCCTCCTGGAGCCTGGCACTGGGGATCCAAAACAGAAAACTCCCAGTTCTGGGCTCAGCAGTGTCGAGGGAGAGGAAGGCCACAGAACAAACGAAAGGGACTTCGTGGATGTAAGCTGTTATCGTTATGCTTTATTTTCTATCATCCAAGCCCATTTCTTTTTCCATCCTTCTTTTTCTTTTCTCTTCTCTCTCTCTCTCCCTCCCTTTCTCTCTCTCCTTTTTAAGACTCAAGGCACAGCGTTTGGTCAATGCTAAGTGGAACAGCGCACCAGGAAGCTCACCTGTAATCCAGCACTGCACATGGACTCAGGGACGCCTGGGCGAGAGGTGGCGCTCCACCTTCCCCCTAACGCGGGAGCAGCCCCTGCTCAGGGAGGGTGAGGAGGTGGGCGAGGCGGGGTGCTGAGGACGGAGGGCAGACCCAGGGAGGACCCCACCCGCTTCCCAGGGGAGAAGCCCCCACACCCTCCCGGGGAAAGGAGGGGGCGGCAGCACCCCTCAGGAAGTGGCCAGGGGGACAGGAAGGTGGGTGAGGGGGTGGGAGATGGAATAGGGTACACCATCCTGGCAGCACCTGCAGGCAGGGCTCAAGATGGAGAAGGGCAGCGAGACTGCCAGCCTCCAGGGAGGCCCCCGAGGCTCCTGTCCCCCGTCCTGGACCCCGGGGGCAGGAGCGGATGAACGCCCCACCCCAGGGAATGAAGCCCTCAGTGCTGGCCCACGCTGCCTCTTCTCCCCGAGACGAAGCCTGGTCTTATTTCCCATCCGTTGGCCGAGAGTGACCACGTGCTGGTGGAGGGACCTTCCCGGGCAGGTTATATGGGGCTACCTAGGACATGGTGCCCCGTACAAACTCCACCTCCAGCTTTTTCACTCCGCATTTCATCGCCATCGTCTTCCTGGGACCCACAAACCCTGAGTCAAGGGACATGTAAAAATCCCAGCTCTGCAAGCCCAGGGCCGGCCCAATAAATTGCCATCGGTTGATTAGCTCACTCTTTCATTCATTCAAAACAGCACCACGGTGGATTTACTTCTCACGTCCTCTAGACGGTGCTCGGGAGAGGAAAAGCCCAGAAGCGGGGTGGGGGTGGAGGGGGGTAGAGCATACGGGCTGGGAGGCGGCACCAGGAAAGGAAATGGGGAAGACAAGGGATTTTCTGGACACGGGATAGCTATTTGGGATGCTGAAATGTGTCTCCGTTTCACATCCGATCATAGAAACACTTATATACGTCAGTAAAAAGGAAAAATCTTGGGGTCTGAAATATTTAAAACCACACCAATTTCAACTTTCCACCCAAAGTAGAAAATCAATTCATACATTCATTCATCAGACATATGTTTGGCACCTACGTACAGTCACCTTTCGCTATTTTGTGCCTCCCTTAAAAAGAAACAGCCGAGGAGTTTAAAATCAGAACCTCTCCTAAAGGCAGGCAAAGATGACAAGTGGGTTGCGTAATAGACACAGAACTGGAGAAGAAAACCCTGCATTTTAAATGCCAGAGAAACTGTCTGGAATTTTGCAATCCCCATGTTTACACCTCTGCCACCGCCAAGGGGTCTTCACCTTCTTACAGGGTCCTCTCTGCCCCTGCACCCCCTCCACGAGCACATGCTTTGAAAAGAGGTCCCTTCTCCCCAGCCCCACCTGGGAAACCAACCACCCCCTCTCCAGATGCAAGGGAGGCTCAGGGGAGACTGAAGGTGCTGCTGGCACAGTCCTTGGCTGCACTGCAGGACACGGGGCGCGCAGCAGCCTCCACCCGCAACTCCCCCATCTCAGCCACAAGTGCATTTTTGCTTTGGCACAAAGTCATCCAAACAGAAGATGCTTGGCTACTGCTAATTAGCCGCCATTCATCTCACCTTTCCCTGAACATAATTTCTCTATGACTTGGTATTGCATGTCTCTAGGTTCCCTTAACCCTTCAGCTACTGACAGGAAAGGAGGGATGTGACCCCAAAAAAATCAGGTGCCCCCTCTCCGACCACCTCCCCACCCCAGGTCTCCTCATAGGTAAATAGTTTCATGCATGGGTCTTTGTGAGTCTGACTCACAGTGGATATTACACTCCAGAATTTCTGTTATCTGGCCCATTAGTATTTTTAAGTTCTTATTTTGAAATAATTTCAAACTTACAGGCAGCTGCAAAACTAATACACAACCAATA